>JAVJIF010011411.1:0-149416 GCA_038442645.1 Agave tequilana
AAGTGGCTATGCGGGTCGTGATCCACAAGGAGGGTTTACGATGGAAGCGTTACAGTTCTTTATTGAAATCTTTTAAGAAAATAAAACGAAGGTTCTTCTCTGTTTTTAGTTATGAAAATGAAAAAGAAAGTTATATTAAAGTTAGAAGAAAATTGAAGATGAAGAAGGTGGAAAATTCAGAAAACAATAAAAGCGACTATGTACAAATGGAGTGAGTGGAGAAGAAAGAGTTGGAAGAAGTGGTGATTTAATTTACAGAAATGAAAAAGAAAAGAAAACAAATATTTACCTTCTTTTCACCAAAAGCTTACCTTGAGTTCTTAGCTACGAAGTTACCTTGAATTGGAGGCAATCAGCGCATAGCCCATAAGAGTAGAATCTTGGTCTCTTCCACATTACATCATCAAAATATGCAAGCATGAAATGATACAGAGAGACTCACAATTCCATCGTCATGAGCTATCGGTGGCACTCGCAAAGGCAAGGCTCTTTCGATGCTTTAGACTCACTTGGAAGACAGTTGTACCAAAAAGAAAAGTAAAGTAGAGAAGAAGAAGAAGACTAAAAGAAACTACATACAAAGAGAAAACATCGATTCGGTCTCATAACAATCAAAGAAAAGAAATTCATCTTACACCGGTGTCACTCCAGCTCTAGCTTCATTCTTGTTCTTCGATGAAAGTCTGATCTCCTCTTATTTACATAAATGAAAATTACAATTACATGAAAAAGAAAAAACAAAAACCTAAATTAAGAAATGGAAAAACTAGTCTAAAATCCTAATCTGCATTGACGTCCCATTTTCAGCGCAAGTACAGGCCTTTATAGGCAAAACCCTAACCACCATGATCCCGGGGAGGTCGGGGGAGCAAACGCTCCCCCTAACTCCCCAACAAAGCCGCGAAAACGCGGCCCAAGCCGCGTTTCCGCGGCAAGGGTGTGGCCAGGTGGCCACACCCTGTTGGTGGGTCTCCCCGGTTCTCCCTCTGACTTTATCTGGAGTTGGTTTTGCAGTTTGGCTCCGAGATTTTGAAGAAATGGCCTTGGATTCTTGGCTTTAACCGATCGATTCTGAGAGGATTCTTCTCAACCGGTTTCAACCTCTTGATTTTGCCCTAATTTTATGTGTACGAATAACTCTGATTTAATTCAGAATTCTGGTGGGCTTTTGGACTCATTTCTCTTCATCTCCTTAAGGATTGGGCCTGCAAATAAATTAAACAAATAATTAGGACAATGCAGGCTTTTATTCTAAAATAAGTATGGTAATGTGACATTAAATATGCAACATTAGTGACCAATCACACCCCCATACCTATCTTTTGCTCGTCCTCGAGCAAAACAACTAAACTATACTAGAGATTATTAGACCACTTTCGCAGGTCGCGCGATTGCACTGAGCATGTGCAACAAGCCGTTAAACCTCTAGGTTCCCCCTAGAGGACGAGTTTTGTCTCGTGAGGGTTTCCAGCGGATTGCACCCACAAAATCCATAAAGAAAGAGAAATAAAGAGTTAGTATTTTCGAAAAGCATTTTGAAAGAGAAAAATATTTGAAATATGATTGTAAGATCTAAGCAATCTATAAGTTATAGGAAAACTGAATTTTCATTCCTAAACTTAGTCTCTATTCAAAAATTTGTTATCAATCAAAGTAAGGAGTCAAATTGTACTTCTCATCTAGTCTATTACTTTACCCTAAGTCATATGCACTTGTGACTGTGAAAATTTTGACTAAGGGTTCATTAACTCTAACTCTTATGCTTATTTATTTTATATATATACCTTTTTGTGGCATTATTCTTAGTTTTATTAGGCTTTCTAATCTGCTCATGTAACGAGCCTTTAATCGATGACTCCCAAACCAGACGGTCTTAGGGCACCAGGTGAGAAGACACCCCTAGGACTTAAGGACTCGAGCAAACAAGGCCACAAAACTAAGGATTTTATTATATGAACCTCTTTTAGGCGTGAATACTTATGCTTTATTAGGCACAAATACCCAGCTTAATCAGAGGATTTTTCTTTTCAAACTTATCTAATCATCTTTCGCATAAATACCAAGGGTTGCTTAGGCCAAAGCACCTAGCTAGTCAATAATTAGACTTTTTTTTCCAAACTCATCTAATTATCTTTTGCATAAATACTAAGTCTTTCTTAGGCCAAAGCACCTAGCTAATCAATAATTAGATTTGTTTATATATATATTTTTTATAAGGCATAAGAATCTTTGTTTTTGAACCCTAAGTGTGTAAGTGTCTGAAGTGTGCATATTTCATCAAGGTAAAAATCAAGACTAAATTACTTTGACAAATCATCTTCCTAACTCTATAAATCAAACAAATAATCTTATTTTGACCAAGTATAAGAAATCCTAATTTGGATTTTCCTATTCCTTAAGATTAACTTAATTTTTACAAAAAATAGACAAAATATTGATTCTATTTTTCAAAAAGTTTTTTTTTTAAAAGTAAAGAAAAATGTTAATTTTTTTTATTTTAAAGAAAAAGAAAAGTTATGTTAGACCCTCCCCCACACCTATCTCATGCATTGTCCTCAATGTATGAATTAATGCATAGATGCATGAAAAAGAAGAAAGGGAAGGAAAATGGTTACCTTAAGGTGGTGGTTCCGGTGGTGGTCTGATTGGTCCACGAAACATGGCCCAATCAACTTTTCTTGGGTCTCGGAGGAACCCACCAGAAATATCTTTAATATAACCCATTAAAAAGATAAATCCATGAAGGATCTTTATTAAATATTTAACCCCATCTAATTTTCATATTTCATAATTGATTTCGGAGTCAAATTTATCAACCACCTCGTCCCAGAATGGAGTATGAAATGATGGAACAGTTGACTTGGAATCAGGAAGGACAGGAACTAATACCGACTCAGGAAGGTGACTTAAGTCAAGTAAAGGTTCAGGAGTCGAAATGTTCAGAAATTGGGTCCAAGTCAAGAAGTTGAGACTCCAGTCCACATGTATTTTCCAACAATAGAATGTGACCTAATATGGGTGATTCCAGTTCAGGAATGATAGGTGGGGGAATCAAAACTGACTCTAGAATATTATTCAAGTTTGGTAATAAAACAGGAGTCAATATTGATTCAGAAAGTTGAACTGGATCACATATGTGAGAATCTAGGTCACATATCTCATTGAGTTCAATATCAAAAAATGGAGAACTTGTCAATTTATCCATGGGATTTTCAAAATTGTAAAGTTGGTCAAGTTTAACATGATCCTCAAAGATGGGTGATTCAATTTCTTTATGAATTGGTACAGGATCCAATGTTGACTCCGGGAAAAGATTGAAGTCAGGTGAAGATACCGGAGTCATAATCGAATCAGGAAATAGAATTGAATCACTAAGTTGGGGTTCAGGATCATAATCATTTTCAAGTTCTATTTCAGGAAAAGGATAACTTGCTAAACTATCAATATCTTTTTTAAAATTTGGAGTTTGGGCAACTTCAAATGGTTGTTCTGAAATAGAGTCTTGATTTCTAAAACTACATGACTCTTCGGCTCTAACAGAATAGTTAGTGACATCAGGACGGTGGGAACGTAGAGATTCGACCATCATATCTATGTCACGATTACGAGTGTTTTGAGCCTGAGTCATGGCTTCAAGCATCTTTTCATAGTTGATAGGTTCATTGTTTTGATGAAAAGATGAAGAATTGTCTTGGAAGTGATAGTGAAATTGTGAGTCCATCAGATTTTGGGATTTGTGTTTGGACTCACGCATACTTATTTCCATAATTGATGGTTTCCTATTTTGGACGGGTGAAACTGAGTATGAATCTTGAACATAATGTGGACTGGGTGGAGAAGGAGGGAAGGTGGTTGGAAATTATGCTCGGGGGAGGTGAATCCCCACTGACTCGGTGAAGAGTTGAAATCATTATGGAAATTATAGTTATTAGATGGGGGGGTATGGGTTATATTGATTCGGATAAGACCAATCCGGCACACTAGGTTGGTCAAAGTTATGATATGCGGGTTGGTAATATCCGAAAATGAAGTCGGTGTGTAATATGGATTATTATTGTAGTTGAAAAAATTATTATTGTAGTCCATATCACACAATAGAATACAAACAAAGAAAACAAACAAATAAACAAACAAAAAAGAAAAAATTCTAGCCTAAGTTAGGGTATAGACTTAGGACCTAGACGACTCCTAACTGGTTAGACTGTCCACGGGAGGTCTAATGTAGACTTTAACCACAAGCTAATCAGCCAGGTCAGGGCAAGGTTGGTGGGAGGTTTTCCGTCAAAGACGTTCCTTAATTAAATAACCACAACCTTCGGGCTTTCGGTCCTCAATCCCTTTCCTAGACACTGATTTTGTAGGAGTTAGATTCCAACATTTTCCCCCTTAGGATAATCTGCTAATTGAGTCCGAGATGTCCCTAGGGCCAACGTCTACTCAATTTTAGTTAGGCTTGGGTTAGTGAGTGCTTGGACTGTGATTTTTGGGCTAAGGAAGGGTGATCAAATCCCCACCTTATCTTGTTAATAGGTTAGTGCCTTTAAAATAATTTTGTGCAAGTGTACAAGATATGTAAGATTCACTCAAAGCGATATAAACAACCAAGAAGTGAGTCCTATGCTAAATGCAATGCATACGTACCTTGCTCCAGCACTCTTCAACAGTAAAAAAAATAAAGGAATTAAAAAGACACGTGCCTAAAATGCAAATGTCTAATCAATGTTTTTATCTTTTCAACAAATATTTTACTGTTGATTATTAGCAGGCTTATGTTATGGCATATAAGAAAAATTAAAGTTGCAGCAAACTAGAATTTTTTTAAACTAAGCAGCCGTGCAAAAAGCTGTTAGTAGTCAACTCTTCCTTGCCGCGGATCCGCGGCTTTTGCCGTGAAATGCGGCAATTTAGAGGGCCTTGGTCTCTGCTTTCTAGAGCAGAGGCCCAAGGCCACTTGTATGTCACTGCAATATTAATTTCCTACTTTTATTGCCCTGTAACCTGCAACAGAGAAGAAAATTCGTTTAGTTCTAAAAAAATTTACAATAAAAATTCAGATTTCAATAAAAAACCGTTTTACCCTCCCCGGCAACGGCGCCAAAATTGATTGAGGCTAAACCTGCACAAAAAATACGAGATTATAGAACTTAAGAAAGAATATGTGCAAGTGCTCAATTCTTCCGCTATAGCAAGTGGCTATGCGGGTCGTGATCCACAAGGAGGGTTTTGCGATAGAAGCGTTTACAGTTTATTGAAATCGTTATCAAAACCAAACGAGAGTTCTTCTCGGTTTTTTAAAGTTAAGAAAAGAAAAAGAAAGTTATAGTTAAAGTTAGAAGAAAATGGAAGATGAAGAATGATTGTTACACATATTTGCATTTTATACCACCTTTATACTTTGCATATTGCATATTAAATATGATTTTTAACCCATGTTTTCTCTAATTTTGCAGATCTCCACTTTAAAGAAGAGAAGTAATTAACTACCTTAATTAGTAATAATTAAGGGGGTTAATTCATATTAGCCAAAAGATCAAATCAGATCTCACCAAGATCTGCGCGCCAAGTGGAGAATCCAACCATCCCACGTGGCCAACAACCTAACCACCAGATCTCACCAGAAAGATCCGAGCCAACGGCCCAGATCTGGCGGCAGATCCGCGGCAATCCGCGGCAATCTGAGGGCCGTTGAGCCTCGGATTTCGTGCCAACGGTTAGGATTCGAGAAGATTCTCAAATTTGCCTATAAATACCTGGGCAGAGACCTGCGTGAGCTCTAGTGAAGAGAGAGAGAAAATTTTGGATTTGTGTAATTTTTGTTTTAGGTTTCTAGTTCTCTTCTCCTTCCTCCTTGATTTCTAGCCTAAATTGAGAGAGAGTTCTTCACTTTGAGAGTTTGTAATCAAGACTTGTGACAATCTTGAAGCAAAGATTCAATGGAGCTCTCATCTTCTCTTTACTAGAATTGAGTATGCTTTCTTTTCTTATGCTTTAATTTCTTGCATTTAATTCTAGCTTTAGTTTAATTGATTAGATCTTTACTTTCATGGAGAATTATAGCTTGTTTGTTAGTGTAATGGAGGGCTAATTTCTTGAATGCATGGCTAGCTAAGACTCACCTAGCTACTACTAGCTCTTGATTGATTGTAAACTTCAATGCTTGCATAATTTCATGTTTCTTGTAAATTTCAATGAAGTTTGGATGTATCCTTTGGTGATTGCTTGCTAGATCTCTAGATGAATTGTGTGTCTCTTATAAAGAGTCTTTGATTGGATCAAAAGGATGGATTACCATGGTTGTGTCACTTGTGTAGCAAGATCAACTCAAGTACTTCAAGCTAACTTTGTAGTTAAGCTTTGAATGTACAAAAGAGTTTGATTCTTCTACCTTTGCACTAAATGAGTATCATGCCTATAGTTCCTCAATGTTCATCTAGTAAAAGGACCTAAGATTCAAGAAGAGGATTCTAGCTAACTAACTAAAAGGAACTCTAGTCTTCAAGAAGGAATACTACACATGCAAGCTATATTAAATTGCCTATGATTCTTGATGAGGCAATCTTGCAATCAACAATAGAGTTAGTATGTTAGCAAGAAGGTGTAGTAATGCTAGCCATGCATCTTTTTAATCAAAAGAGTTTCTAGCATTCTTATCTTTTCTTTACTTCATCACACTTCATTCACTTCACTTCTTTTTCACAATGCACCACCAATCCACAACTTCTTGTATATTGCTCTTGTGTAATTAACAAAGAAGAGGTATCGTTTCTTTGTCTCACTAGTATCGTGAAGCTTCTACGCTTGCTCTCCTTGTGGTACGACTCGATATAGCTACTTGCTATAACGAAAGATTGGAACAAGGTATAATAATCTCATAATCGAAGTAAACAAGATCAAAGGTGAACTCTAAACCATTAACCATTTCTTTCACACCTAATTCTTGTGCAAGAACTTCATTGTACCTAGTTTTTACCAATCAATTTTTGGCGCCGTTGCCGGGGAAAGCAACGGTATTTTTACAAGTGAGAAACTAAACGATATATCTTCTCTGTTGCAGGTACAGGTTGAAGATTCAGAAAACTTTGCACAGCAGAATCATATAAGTGGACCTGGGCCTCTGCTCTCGAAAGCAGAGACCAGGATCCCTCCAAAGTGCCGCGTTTTCCTGGATTTTGCCGTGGAAACGCGGCATAGAGGAGTTCACTACTAACCTGTTTTCTGCAGGGCTTTGCTCTCTGCAAAATACTGCTGCCTATATATCTGAAATCTTGTATTCTTCACCTGATATTTGCTAATCAACAGTAAAAGATTTGGTGTTAATTGTTAAAAATTGTTTAGACATCTTGCATTATAGGCACGAGTCTTTCAATTACTTTACATTTACTGTTGAAGAGTGCGGGGGACAAGGTACGTAAAGCATTGCATATAGACTAGGACTCACTCTTGTTTGATTTAATTAAGCTTTGGGTGATCCTTGTTTGTTTACATCGTACACTTGCACAAATCAACTCTAAGGGCAAAACCCATAACAAAGATAAGGTGGGGATTTCATCACCCCTTCCTTAGCCCACAAACCATTTCCCCACGCTTTCACTATCCTAAGCTTCTAATTAAAAATTGCTAGACGTTGGCCCCTAGGGACATCCGGACTCACTTAGGAGATTTTCCTAAGGGGAAAAGTGTTGGAAAGTGACTTCTGTATAATCAGTGTCTAGGAAAGGGGTTAAGGGCCGAAAGCCCGAAGGTTGTTGGTTACTTAATTAAGGAACGTCTTCAGACGGAAAACCTCCCAACAACTTTGACCTTTCCTGGCTGATTCGCTTATAGTCACGGTCTGCGCCAAACCTCCTGTGGACGATCTAAAGTTAGGAGTCGTCTAGATTCAGGGAAACTAGAAGCTTGGATTGATTTTTTCTTTTTCTTGATTGTTATTTTTCATTTTTCGACTGTGTGAAAGGTGCACGTTGATTGTGTATTTGTATGCGTGAGTGGTATCGAGAACCAATTTCTGCTAGGCTTGTGAGAACATCTACACTGCCACATACACCACCACTCGACACAATCATGACGAACAACGTATCGTTGCAGGACAAGTTCTATCCTATCCGCACATCACTTCCTTCTTGTATTCTCCTCTCGGACACTAATGGAAACAATTTTGAGTTGAAACCCCAGTTTATAAACACTCTTCCACGATTTCATGGATTAGAGTCTGAAGATGCTTATATCTTCATACGAGAGTTTGAAGAAGTCTGCCTCATGATGAGGATTTCCCAGTTGACAGAGGATGCTGTAAGACTTAGATTCGTCCCATTTGCATTAAAGGATATTGCAAAGAAGTGGCTGTACAGTCTTCCTGTCAGCTCTATCTCTTCATGGGATGATTTCGTTAAGGTCTTCCTTAAAAATTCTACCCAATCCATAAGACAGCCCTCATGCGCAAAAATATAATGCAATTCAAACAAGAACCCAATGAGCCATTCTGGAAATACTTTGAGCGCTTTAAGGACCTCGTAGCCCTGTGTCCCCATCATGGTATAGAGAAATGGCGCCAATGCCAGATTATCTATGATGGACTGGACTATCAGACTAAGACTCTCCTTGAGACAATGTGTCAAGGAGAATTTCTTAAAAAGGATGAAGACCAGGGTTGGGATCTTTTTGAGGCTCTAGCAGAGAAAACTCTCCAGTGGGAATCTTGCCCTGAGAAACCTACACCAACCACTTCCAGAACTGGTTTACACTCGATAGGATCCTCTATAGCTGCAGAAGCTAAGATTACACAGCTGATGAAGAGGATTGAATTGCTAGAATCCCGGGAAAATTCTGTTAATCAGGTCAACCCATCACGAGTGACCAGCCCACCACCTGTGGCACCTATGGTCCACCCGGTTGTACTTACTGTCATGATTTAACTCATGTGTTGGAAGAGTGTCCAGTGTATCATTCTCAAAGCTATCAGGAGAGTACAAATGCCGCGTATACCAGACCTTCATACAATCCTTACTCCAGGACCTACAATCCAGGGTGGCGTAACCATCCTAACTTCTCTTGGAGTCAGTCTGGTCATGAGCAGCCAAGACAACCATTTCCACATCAACAATATCCTGCTCAGGCATATCCTCCGACTTACCCACCAAATGTTAATTCATATCAGAGTCCACCCAGATTCCAAACATACCAAAATCCTGTGCCATATCAAGCAAATTATCAGCCCCAATACCAGAATCATCCACCACCCAATCCTTCAGATAAGAAAATCTCTGAGTTGGAGAAAATGATTGAGACTTTGTCTAAAACCCAAGCTGCAATGATGAACAATCAGCAGCAGGATATGAATAAACTGGAAATCCAAATAGGACAGTTGGCTAATTCCTTGACTGAAAGACAAAAAGGAATGCTGCCTAGCCAACCTGTGCCTAATCCCAGAGCCCATTTTCCTCTGCATGAAGTCGAAGACCTAGGACCTAGCCAAAGCCAATGTCAAGCCATTCACATCCTTAGGTCTGGAAAACATGTAGACAACAAGGTCTCAAATCAGTCTCCAAAATTTGTTCCAAAATCTGGGTCAAAACCATCAGCATCTGTTCCAGTTCAACCTGTGCATAATAGTCCTTCAACAAGCTCACAACCATCCACGTCCCAGTCAAAAGGAAAAGAGAAAGTTGATGAGCAAACTTATAAGCCTGTTGTCCCATTCCCAAATAGGCTTATAAATCATAAGAATAATGCTCACATGGAGAAGATAAGAGAGATATTTAATCAAGTACAGATCAATGTCCCTCTCTTAGATGCTATTCAACAGGTCCCATCATACGCCAAGTTTCTGAAAGAAATGTGTACTAAGAAAAGAAAGGCAAATGTCCCTAAGAAAGTCTTTTTGGCTTCCAACCTGAGTGAATTGCTTAATGGTCCAATCCCGTGAAGTACAAGGATCCAGGGAGCCCTACCATCTCTTGTATCATAGGGCAGACCACAGTAAATAGGGCTTTGCTAGACTTGGGCGCTAGCATCAATCTTCTCCCTTTTTCCGTGTACCAGCAGTTAGGGTTGGGCAACCTTCGTCCAACCCAAATGACAATTCAGCTGGCTGATCGCTCTGTTAAGATTCCCAAGGGGGAAATTACGGATGTTTTAATACGGGTGGGGGAATTCATTTACCCCGTTGACTTTGTTGTTCTTGAAACACACCCCATACATAATCACAGAGCGCAAACACCTGTCATTCTCGGACGTCCTTTCTTAGCAACCGCAAACGCTATCATAAATTGTCGAAATGGATCAATGCGGTTGACGTTCGGAGATATGACGAAGGAGGTGAATGTCTTCCATCTGGGGAAGCAGCCAAGGGATGTGGAGAATGACTCTTTTGATGTGAACTTAATAGAAGGACTAACGAGCGAACATGTGGAGGAGATGGAATATGAATCTGAAGAAGAATTTGAGTTAGAATCTGACGACCTAACTCTTGATCAGATTGTTGGATCAGATATTGAAAGGACTACTAATTCCACTTCTATTCTTCCCTTGCACCATGAGCAACCGGTTATAGATCCAGTCCCTTCTTCTGAGCTTAAGGCTCTTCCCACCCATCTCAAGTACAAGTACTTGGGTGAGAAGGAATCCTTTCCGGTAATCATTGCATCTAATCTTACGGAACAACAAGAAGAGGACCTTTTGACTGTGCTTAGGGAAAATAGAGAAGCCATTGGTTGGACCATGGCTGATATTAAGGGGATTAGTCCTTCCATTGTCCAACATAGAATTCACTTGACGGAAGAGGCCAAGCCTAAAAGAGACCCACAGCGTCGACTTAACCCAATAATGCAAGAAGCTGTTAGATCGGAGATTCTGAAACTCTTAGACAATGGGATCATATATCCCATATCCGATAGTCAATGGGTGAGTCCGGTCCACGCTGTGCCTAAGAAAGCTGGCTTTACTGTTGTGGAGAATGAGAATAAGGAATTAATACAAACACGTCTTCCAACGAAGATTCGAGTTTGTATTGATTACAGGAAACTGAATAGTGCCACACGTAAAGACCACTTTCCTCTTCCATTTATTGATCAGATGCTGGAGAGATTGGCGGGGCATGAGTATTATTGTTTCCTGGATGGATATTCAGGATATAATCAGATCCCAATTGCTCCCGAGGACCAGGAAAAGACTACCTTCACCTGTCCGTTTGGAACGTTTGCATACCGTAGGATGCCCTTCGGTCTTTGCAATGCTCCAGCAACGTTTCAATGTTGCATGTTGAGCCTGTTCTCGGACATGGTGGAGAAATTTTTGGAAATCTTTATGGATGACTTTTCAATATATGGGGATACATTTGAGCAGTGCTTGTACCACCTAAAGCTGGTTTTACAACGATGCACGGAAAAGAATTTGACACTTAATTGGGAAAAGTGTCATTTCATGGTCAAGCACGGAATTGTACTAGGACACAAGATATCAAGCATTGGAATCGAGGTAGACAAGTCTAAGGTGGAAGTTATCACCAAGCTCACTGAACCGCAATGTTTAAAAGACATTAGATCTTTCTTAGGGCACGCGGGCTTCTATAGGAGATTCATTCAAGGGTTTAGCAATATTGCGAGACCTTTGACAAATCTCTTAGGAAAAGACGTACCCTATATCTTTGATGAAGAATGTCGAAAGTCGTGGAAAGAGCTAAAGAATAGACTTGTCTCTGCGCCGATCATATCTGCACCGGACTGGACCAAGCCATTTGAAATTATGTGCGATGCCTCTGACTTTGCGATAGGCGCTGTTTTAGGACAGCGTATTGAAAATAGGCAGCACGTAATATACTATGCTAGCAGAACGCTAAACGATGCCCAACTGAATTACACGACCACTGAAAAAGAATTTTTGGCAGTCGTTTTTGCGTTAGAGAAGTTCCGCCAATATCTGCTAGGGTCCAGGACCATAATTTTTACTGATCACTCCGCCCTGAGGTACTTAATGCAAAAGAAGGATGCAAAGGCAAGATTGATTCGATGGATCCTTCTTTTGCAAGAGTTTGACTTGGAGATAAAAGATAAAAAGGGCGTTGAGAACGTGGTTGCGGATCATTTGTCAAGAATCCCGAACGCACCTCATGAGAAAATACCGATTAATGAAGACTTTCCTGATGAGCACATCTTTGTGATAAGTGGAGAGCCCTGGTATGCTGATATAGTAAACTACCTTGCTACCGGGCAAATTCCTTCCCATTGGTCAGGACAAGACAAACACCGTTTTTTGAGACAAATGCGGTTCTTCTTTGGGATGAACCGTATTTATTCAAGTACTGTCCTGACCAAATTATACGCAGATGCCTTCCGGAGGATGAACACCAGAGCGTTTTGACATTCTGTCACAAGTTAGCTTGCGGTGGACACTTTGGTCCACGAAAAACTGCGGAAAAAGTGCTCCAGAGTGGATTCTACTGGCCCACTCTCTTTAAGGATGCCTTTAATTTTTGCAAGCTTTGTGATAGATGTCAAATAACGGGTCGGATTACACAAAGGAACATGATGCCCCTCATACCCATCTTGGAAGTCGAAATTTTCGACCTATGGGGCATTGATTTTATGGGACCCTTTCCTTTGTCCTACGGTAACCAATACATCTTGGTAGCCGTAGATTATGTTTCCAAGTGGGCTGAAGCGATTCCTACACGAACAAATGACAACCAAGTTGTCATTAAATTTTTAAGAGAGTACATCATTTCACGCTTCGGAGCCCCCCGTGCGATATTGAGCGACAATGGGAGTCACTTCTGTAATAGGGCTTTTGAAGTCTTGATGCGGAAGTACTCCATTACTCATAAATTGTCCACGGCTTATCATCCTCAAACCAATGGGCAAGTTGAGGTAACAAACAGACAGATAAAACTCATCTTGGAAAAAACCGTAGGACAGAATCGTAAGGATTGGTCCGTCAAACTGACTGATGCCTTATGGGCATACAGGACCGCTTACAAGACTGTCCTTGGTATGTCTCCGTACCGAGTTATATTTGGGAAAGCATGTCACTTGCCTGTTGAGTTAGAACACCGTGCACTATGGGCTTTAAAGCAACTGAATCTTGATTTGGATAAAGCCGGTGTTCTCAGAAAGCTGCAGCTATCCGAGCTGGAAGAGTTACGAAACGAGGTATACGATAACGCTCGGATCACAAAGCACAGGACCAAGCTGTTTCACGACAAAGCCATTCACAGGAAGATTTTTGCTGTCGGTCAACAGGTTCTGTTATATAATTCTCGACTTCATCTTTTCCCTGGTAAACTGCGTACCAGGTGGTCAGGACCTTTTATTGTGCAGACTGTCTTTTCCCACGGAGCTATCGAGATTCTTGACCCAACTAATGGCAATATATTCACTGTGAATGGACAACGCTTAAAGCCATTTCTTACCACAGATTCTTTGTCACACGATGTTCACGAATTGGGTCTTTCCGACCCAGTTTATTTGTGACATTTTTCCATCTATATATTTTTCCCATGCATTCTCCTGACTATCATTTTGGGACTTCTCTTGTAAATATTTTTCTTTTTGTTAATAAAAATAAAAAAAATATAATAAAAAAAAAATAAAAATTTTTTGGGATTTTTGTGCATGAAAAGAATTTCACATCCCTAGGATTCTCTTTCCTCCCTAGGATTCCTTTCATATTCAAAAATTTTGACCTAGGGTTGTAATTTCAACTTTGACCTAGGGGTAACTTGGTACATCACCTTTTTACCTACCCCTATTTAAAGCTCTCCTTCCAACTCATCATCCCTCACCCGAGAATTTCATTTCAGATCTGAACCTCTTCCTTCACAGCCGACCTCCACCAAAAATCTGAACCCAAAAATCCCCTCCTTTGCCGCGCCCTGCCGCCGATCCGCGGCAGTTCTGCCATTTCAGGCGCGCCGGAAATCTCCATTCTGACTATCTTCCTCTGCTGGTGGTAGATCCGGAGAGCGTTTTCCCGAGGCCATCTCTGTGCCTTCTGTGCTACTGATTTGGGTTTCCCCCCAAGATCTCCGGGGGTGGTTTGCAATTTCTTATCTCAAATCCTTTACTTCATTGTCTTTAGCAATTATGGCACCAAATCTATTTGTGGAGAGGGATTTTTCTGCACTTTTTAGTGAAAGAGGGGAATATGGGCATATTTTTGTGGATCGAATCCGCGCCTGGAATTGGTACACTTTGGTGTTTGATCATAATGAGCACGAAGCTTTTTATTGTCCGGATCTTGTGAACACATTTTACCATTCTATAGACTATGCTTCTGTGAATCATGATACATACCAATTTGTATCTCATATGCCATTCGGTGATATTTTGGTCACGCTTCCACTACTTGCACACATCACGCATGTTCCCATTTTTCCCCATCCTAGCGACCCCTTACCCTTAATTGATTACTTAGCCATTATGGGTGTACGCTGCACTACCCAGGATCGGGGGCTCAAAGCCCAATCTACATTCAGAAACATTCATTGTGTTGGACGTTGGATCCAACGAAATATTCTTGGGCTAGATCACACTTCTACCTTCAACAGACCGGTACTACAAATTATTCATGATTTGATGACACAGACTCACACGGTCTGTTTGAACCGGACTATCTTCCGTGCTATTATCGAAAATTCCTCTCGCACTCGGGGGCCAAAATTTTCTCATTCTGTATTAATCACACGTATGTGTCAGCATTTCATATCAGACACTATTTTTTCTACATTTGCCCGAGTGACGATTACGTTAGAGAGACCCACAAGCTTATACAATAGTTGCTTGCAGGTGCTCTGGACACCCAGTGGCATGCCTGAGACTGTACCTGTGGAGTCCTCTTCAGAGGAAAGTCTAGAGGTGGAAGATGAGCCCCAATTCTGGAGACAGGAACCCCCTACGGAACCACAAGCCTTCATATCTACCATATGGAAAGGCATGAAGAAAATTTTTAGGGGTCAAGTGAGGCTAAGAAAGAAGGTGGAGGAGCAATCTTCCAGGTTGGAGGAGCAATCCTCTAGGCTAGATACCATTGAGGCGACATTGAGGAGGACACAATCAGCCGGGCAAGCACCACATCGGTTCCAAAGAGGAGGAGGGAGTGACTTTTTACCTTTACCTATTTCATGCATCATTTTATCTTGCATACATTGAGGACAATGCATGAGATAGGTATGGGGGGGTAGATACTAACATAGGATTTTTCCTTTTTAGGCTTTTTATTTTGTTTTAGGATTTTTACTTTCTTTTTAGGTCTTTTATTTTTAGATTTTCTTTTATTTTTAGATTTTTCACTTTCTTTTTAGATTTTACTTTTCTTTTAGAAAAATATAATATAAAAAAAATAAAAACTTTTTGAAATAAGAGACAAAGTTTTGATCTATTTTTAAGAAAATTAAGATATATCTTAGGAATTAAGAAAGCCTTAATTATGACATCTTAAACCTTGTTGAAGTAATAGATCTTGTTTGAGATTATAGGCTAAGTAAGTAAAATTGAGGAGATATTTTTATCTTACATTTTTTGCCTTAGATAAGTATGCACTTTACACTTACACATTTCTTGGGATGGAAACAAAGACCAAAAATGCCATAAAATATATATATATATATATATATATATATATATATATATATATATATATATATATATATATATATATATAAATAAAAATCACTTATTAAGCTGGGAAATTGTGCCTCAAGAAGCATGGTGACTCACGCCTAACGGTGATCTCACTAATTAAGTTGGACAATCGTGCCTCAAGAAGCATGGTTATTCACGCCTAACGGTGATAAAAAATAATCCCCTTTAGCTAGGTGGCCTTTTCTACTCGAGACCTTAAACCGAGGGATGTTTTCTCATCTGGTGCCCTAAGACCGTCTGGTTTGGGAGTCATCGGTTAAAGGCTCGCTAAAAGGGTAGACTAGAAAGCCTAAACTAAGGGAAGAAAAAAAAAAAAAATATATATATATATATATATTATATATATATATATATATATATATATATATATATATATATAAATAAATAAATGGCTTTATGGTTGGAGTTGAAATCCCAGAAATCTTCACTGTCACGGTGTGCATACTATCTAGGTTTTATGTAAGATAAAATATTCAATCCAATTTTGAATTCTTACCTTAATTAAAGACAAGATCTTGCATGGAGACTAAGTTTAAGAAAGAATAATTATAGGTGGACTTATGACCTAGGATCACTTATATTTTTGCGGAAATAGTTCATAAACTAGTCTCTTGTTCAAATGTGTTTTCAAAACACTAACATTTGTCTTCTTTCTTTATGGATTTTGTGGGTGTAATCCGCTGAAAACCCTCAGGAGACAACACTCCTCCTCTAGGGTAACCTAGAGGTTTAACGGCTTGTTGCACGTGCTCAGTGCAATCGTGTCACCTACGAAAGTGGTGTAATAATTAGTTAGGATTTTATTTTTCTTTCTTTTTTATTTTTGCTCGAGGACGAGCAAAAGCTAGGTATGGGGGTGTGATTGTTACACATATTTGCATTTTATACCACCTTTATACTTTGCATATTGCATATTAAATATGATTTTTAACCCATGTTTTCTCTAATTTTGCAGATCTCCACTTTAAAGAAGAGAAGTAATTAACTACCTTAATTAGTAATAATTAAGGGGGTTAATTCATAATTAGCCAAAAGATCAAATCAGATCTCACCAAGATCTGCGCGCCAAGTGGAGAATCCAACCATCCCACGTGGCCAACAACCTAACCACCAGATCTCACCAGAAAGATCCGAGCCAACGGCCCAGATCTGGCGGCAGATCCGCGGCAATCCTCGGCAATCTGAGGGCCGTTGAGCCTCGGATTTCGTGCCAATGGTTAGGATTCGAGAAGATTCTCAAATTTGCCTATAAATACCTGGGCAGAGACCTGCGTGAGCTCTAGTGAAGAGAGAGAGAAAATTTTGGATTTGTGTAATTTTTGTTTTAGGTTTCTAGTTCTCTTCTCCTTCCTCCTTGATTTCTAGCCTAAATTGAGAGAGAGTTCTTCACTTTGAGAGTTTGTAATCAAGACTTGTGACAATCTTGAAGCAAAGATTCAATGGAGCGCTCATCTTCTCTTTACTAGAATTGAGTATGCTTTCTTTTCTTATGCTTTAATTTCTTGCATTTAATTCTAGCTTTAGTTTAATTGATTAGATCTTTACTTTCATGGAGAATTATAGCTTGTTTGTTAGTGTAATGGAGGGCTAATTTCTTGAATGCATGGCTAGCTAAGACTCACCTAGCTACTACTAGCTCTTGATTGATTGTAAACTTCAATGCTTGCATAATTTCATGTTTCTTGTAAATTCCAATGAAGTTTGGATGTATCCTTTGGTGATTGCTTGCTAGATCTCTAGATGAATTGTGTGTCTCTTATAAAGAAGTCTTTGATTGGATCAAAAGGATGGATTACCATGGTTGTGTCACTTGTGTAGCAAGATCAACTCAAGTACTTCAAGCTAACTTTGTAGTTAAGCTTTGAATGTACAAAAGAGTTTGATTCTTCTACCTTTGCACTAAATGAGTATCATGCCTATAGTTCCTCAATGTTCATCTAGTAAAAGGACCTAAGATTCAAGAAGAGGATTCTAGCTAACTAACTAAAAGGAACTCTAGTCTTCAAGAAGGAATACTACACATGCAAGCTATATTAAATTGCCTATGATTCTTGATGAGGCAATCTTGCAATCAACAATAGAGTTAGTATGTTAGCAAGAAGGTGTAGTAATGCTAGCCATGCATCTTTTTAATCAAAAGAGTTTATACATCTTATTCTAGCATTCTTATCTTTTCTTTACTTCATCACACTTCATTCACTTCACTTCTTTTTCACAATGCACCACCAATCCACAACTTCTTGTATATTGCTCTTGTGTAATTAACAAAGAAGAGGTATCGTTTCTTTGTCTCACTAGTATCGTGAAGCTTCTACGCTTGCTCTCCTTGTGGTACGACTCGATATAGCTACTTGCTATAACGAAAGATTGGAACAAGGTATAATAATCTCATAATCGAAGTAAACAAGATCAAAGGTGAACTCTAAACCATTAACCATTTCTTTCACACCTAATTCTTGTGCAAGAACTTCATTGTACCTAGTTTTTACCAATCAATTTTTGGCGCCGTTGCCGGGGAAAGCAACGGTATTTTACAAGTGAGAAACTAAACGATATATCTTCTCTGTTGCAGGTACAGGTTGAAGATTCAGAAAACTTTGCACAGCAGAATCATATAAGTGGACCTGGGCCTCTGCTCTCGAAAGCAGAGACCAGGATCCCTCCAAAGTGCCGCGTTTTCCTGGATTTTGCCGTGGAAACGCGGCATAGAGGAGTTCACTACTAACCTGTTTTCTGCAGGGCTTTGCTCTCTGCAAAATACTGCTGCCTATATGATTGAGACGAGAAAATAATAAAGAAAGAGTTAAAGTTAGAAAGTTCTTAGTCTCGTCTCAATGTAACTACGTAGCAGGGGCAAGACAGGTCGATCCACAGGAAAGGATGCGATGGAAGCTTTTCGGAATGAATTCTCTAACAATTAGCTTGTAAAAGAAGAAATTATGTTCGTTAGAAAATATTTTAAATAGAAAGAATAAGCATAGCCAACTAATCATCTACCACAACCAAACACTAGTCTATCAAGAATAAATATCAACACCACCAATTGATATTACCTAGGGGGGGTGAATAGGTGACTAGCTAATCTAATGGTCAATTAATACGGAATTAAAACTTATATGATGCAAACTAAAACTTCTTAAACTAAACACTACATATAACACAAGAGTGTAGCCTGATTCCCCGTGAAGGGCTCTGGACTAACTCCTCAAGATTCCTCTAGATAAGAGTTGAGGTGCCACGTTGACTCTCTTAGTTGAATTCAAGTGTTAGCAAACAATCCCCAAGCATATAACAATAAGCACACAATGTATATCAAGCATATAAAGATAAAAGCAATATAAGCATGCAAGATATAAAGACAAGTAAGAGATAGAGAGAGAGAGAGCAATCGCAAACACGGGAGATTTGTTTTGAGGTTCAAGTACACTTGCTCTACGTCTCCGCCTTCAACACTATGAAGGATTTCCACTATAAACCGATCCCACCGGATCACTCGGTGCCGCAACACCTACAAGGCAAGTTCACACTTGAACTCCTTGGACTCTCTAGTCCCTTCACTTGTTCCTGCAAGAACACACCGCAAGCCCACTAGCTCGCCGAGGCCGCACCTCAAACAAAGAGTTCACACATGAACTCGAAACACCGCGAACCCGCAAGTCCGCCTCGTCAAAGTACAAGATGAAGTCTTTGGTGATCACAACACTTTGATCACCTAAAAACAATCTCACAATAACACTCCTATAGGATGAATATATCATGGATAGCTCAAGTGTTGTGTGAGAAAACTAAGATTGAAATGGTGGAGGAAAACTCAAGAAAATCACTTTTAAAACACTCTTGATAAACACTCTTTTGATTTGGAAATGAAGCTCTAAAAATATGTGGATATAACCACTGAAATGGGTATGTAAAACTAGCCCAAAACTATTCTCAAAATCTTAGCTAAAACAGCCCCCAAAAGCCCCAATTTATAGGGCTCCAAAAACTAGCTGTTGGGAGCCAGGGTGGCCTGTCGGTCGACTGCCCAGTTGACCGGCCAACGGTCAGATTTCTGACCGTTGAGCTAGCGGTCGACCGGCCGGTCGACCGTGGCAAGGATACAGAGAGCTGCGCTCTCTGCCGGTCGACCACCCGGTTGACCGGGGCCATTTCCAGAGAGCAGCTACTCTCTGACGGTCGACCGTGCGGTCGACCGGCCCATCCTGTGCACGTCGGTCGACCGCCAGAGCCTGGCAGGCCAAAATAAGGATTTAAAACTGGGTTTTTTTTTCTAAAATAAAATCCCATAAATTCACGAAAAATCTATAAAAATAGTTTCAGTATTATACTTTGATATACAAACATGTTTAAGTAAAATCAAGACATGTTACAAACAATTTGAACTATTTTTGTAACTTAGAAAATTTAGCTCAAAACAAAAACTGTATTTTTCCAAATTAGTTTTTTCAAAACTTATTTTTTCAAAACTTCTCAAATACAAAAATAAGATATTTTAAACACTTTGAAAGCATAGAGTGTATGAATATGATCCACTACACACATGATGAAATATCTTTGTTTTTTACAATAAACACTAAAATGGTTATGGTTAAAAACATGTATATAAGAAATTCCAAAAACCAAACCGGTATTTGTCAAAATGAAAATTCTTTTCTAAAATGAAATTCTTTTATGAAATCATAACTAAATTTAGAGAGAGTGTGTGTATAGTATACTTGAGCAATCCACCAACTATTCTATCCTTTATATTTTAATCTAAAAACAAAATCTTATAAAAACAAACCTAGACTCAAGCCTTGATCATGAAGGTCTTCACTTGAAATCTTCTCATCTTCTTGACTTGGTCCAAACTAGATCGAACGAGCTAGACTCCTCTTGAGTACTTAATGTGGTCTTGATGCATAGGCTTTTGAATCAAACCGTGCTAGCTCTAAAAACTTGACTTTAAATCCTTTGTTGAAGCTACACACCAACTAAAATCTTGATTATAAATCTGAAACTAATTTAACACAAGATCATTAGTATTATAACTACATGAGTTGATCATCATCAAAACTAGAGTGATGGGCCTTTGGGCGAACAATCTTCCCCTTTTTGATGATGACAAAACTCATGGAGTTATATATGCATGGATTAAAGTAAAGCTTCAAGAAGCTCTCCCTTAACTCATGCTTCACAATAAACAATAATATTTGGCAATGAAGTACATGAATCTAAACAAACATATATGCAAATATAAGGAGATAAACATGCCAATCAAGCATAAAACTCATCAAATTATTTTCTCCTTTTTGCAAAACAAAACAATATGTATAAACAAGAAATTCTTTTCCAAAAACATGCATATATACTAAAATACTTCTCCCGCTTTTTGTCAATCATCAACAAAGGGGTTAAAGTAAACACAAAACAATGTTCTCCCCCTTTTTGTTCAAAACAAAGAACAATAAAGGGGTGAAATTAAACAAATCAATAAAAAAGATATATGCGATATACATTCATGAAGAGGAAGACGCTAAGTTAACTTCCCTACATATATGCATTACATGAAGAAGGGATGACAAGCCCTAACTCACATAACGCATAATATGCAATACATAAGAGGAGATGTGAAGCTCCCCCTACATACGTGTATCGCATAAAGAAGAGTTGTCAAACTCCTCAATATAAGATACACTCAACATGAATCTATATGTAGAAGAGATGTTAAGCTCCTCTTGTATATAGGAAATACACATCAAAACATTTTTAATATTTCTTATTAAAACAAAATTTTGATTTTCTCAATAAAACAAATTTTGAGTTATCTTAGTAAATCAAATTTTAAGATACCTATATAAATTTTCATGGATACCAATTGAAATAAATAGATCAATAGATACCAATTGAAACATATTGTAAAAAATACCAATTGAAATATATTGTACATTTGGATGTCAATAAAAATACCAATTGTAAAAAAATACCAATTGAAGATAATGCATAAGCTTAAAAAAATATCAATTGAGATACCAATTGAAAATAAAGATTTGAATCAAGCTTAGAATAAACAAACTTTGTGCTCTAATCATGCAAATTTCTTGTAAGACAAGCACTACCAAATCATATATATGTATGAAAAATGATAATACCAATGGAAATTGATATAAGTTGAAATTAAAAGCATACATATATATAAACAAGATTATGAGTATACAAAATATATCAATTGTGATACCAAATGAAATTATGATACCAATTGAGATTATGAAGTGAAATTAGTGTATAACTCATAAAAATTTACCCTTTTTATGCACAAGATAAAAGATTTTCAATAAGACTTGCAAGGCATACTCGCCCATCCGTCCGCCATAAAGGGGTAGGTAGGGGTTTTCAAAAATAGTTTAAAAATATTTTAGCATTGGAAATCACTACCAAATGAAGAATAATAACTAGTTAAAATAATTTTTAAAAAACTAGTTAAAGATCCTTTAAAACATGAAACCAAATTATATATCTATCATGAAACATACCAAATACACAAGAAGTGATACTCGAAATCTATATGGCTAAAAAATGATCATGAAACAAAGTCATGAATAAATAAAATAAAGTGTGAGTGCAAAAAAGTCATGTAATTAGTATTATCCATGACAAAACAAACATGAATATCATTTTATCTAAAAACATAAAAAAATGAAATTTATTTTCATAAAAAATAAACTTCTAGGTATATGTATGATTTATCCAAAACTAATAATATGCATACATATCCAAAAATAAAAAGAGTCTATAATGTAAAATGCTTGAAGGCAAATGACTCATGGGGTATACATGTATATTTATTAGATTTGAATACAAAATACATATACATGAAGTAAAACATGAAATTAGGCAAAACAAGTGTAAATGAGAGAATCATTAAAACTAGGCTATACATGTGCATATAGTAAGTACAAAAGAACAATGAAGTGCAAACATATATGAGTCAATTTGTTGCTCACTACTTGTACATGTATATATCCAAGTTTTGACAAATACTACATTTAAACAAGTGTTTACCACATGAAGCACAATCATAAAAACAAACATGCTAAAAATCATCAAATGAAAGCATGTAAATAAACTAGGAGTTTTAAAGATAGTTACCAACACATGAACTATACTCCAAATTTTCAAAACATGGTGGTCATCCCACCAAACCTCCTTGATAGCGTGATTGTTATTCATTTTTGCATATCTTACCACATCCATACCATGCATATTGCAAATAAAAATGTGATTTTTAATCCTTTTCTCTCTATTTTTGCAGGTCCATATTCTAATTGAGAAAAGGCCCAAAATCCCTTTAATTATCAAAATTAAAGGAAAATAAATCAAAGCCCAAAAGAGAGCCCAAAAGTTGAGGCCAGGATCTGGAGAAATCCATGCGCCAATTCAAACTTCTAGAAGGACCACGTGGCTAACAACCTACGAGATATGCGCAACAGAAATCTCGGCCCCAACGGCCTTGTAACTGCCGCATATCCACGGCAACTGCCGCAGATCTGCGACAGTTACAAGGCTGTTGAGCCTGGGATTTTCTCCAACAACCTAGGTTCCAGAGGCTTCTCTCTAAGGCTATAAATACACCACCAGGGCCTTTGCAAAAAAGGAGGAGGAGAGAGGAGAGATTAGAGGATAGAGCTTGTATTTTGTAGGTTTTTCTCTAGGATTTTTAGTGCTCTAGGTCTTCTCCTTCCTCCCTAGAAATTCTGCAAAGAGAGAGATTGAGAGAGAGAGAGAAAGCTTGTGTAAACCAAGGTGTGACAACTTGTGAAGCAAGGATTAATCCAATCTCCTTTCTCTACTTGAGCATTTTCTAGTACTTTACTTGCTTTCTTTAATTCAAGCTTTACTTTCATTGCACTTTTATTCATGCATTGCTTTTCTTTTCTTATGGCTAGCTAACTTCTTCTAACATGACTAGCTAACCACTAACTTTGCTAACTACTAACTCTTGGGTGATTGCTAAACTTTCATCTTGCAAGTTGTTGAGTCTTTTTCATCCCCGATGGGTTACTTTCATGCTTGGCAAGTTCTTGTGGTAATTCCATATGATTCATGTGTGCCTCATTTAGAGCCTTGTCTTTAGAACAAGTGCCTTGATGGAACATGGAGATGGATCACCAACCATATGCTATTTGTTGTACAACTTCTTTACTTCAATTAATGAATGTTGTATCTTCTTCCTTAGCATCCCTTGAGTGTCGCTCTTTGATTCCACCATTGAAAGTCTATCTTGTAGGCCTATGACATCTATGAGGCTACAAGACAAGTCCAAGAATGATCACCCGTCATCCAAGTGGGAAAGCAACTAGACCAGCACGCAAGACAAACATATGCCGATGAATCAACATGAGGCACGCATCACCATCACGGAGTTTAGTAAGTTTAGCAAATTAGTAAGGTTAGCTAGTCATGGTTTTCTCCATTCTTAAATCTTTATAAAGTTTTCTTTCCTTTAGTTTAATTCCAAAGCAAATCTCTTCTTCGATTTCTTTTCATTTTCCACCATGAACAAACCCACCAAGTCTTTTATTTCTTTTCCATGTCTTTTATATTCTTTTAAAGCAAAGAAGAACCTTCGTTTTCTATCTTCACATTAGACCGTAAAGCTTCCATCGTGAGCTCTCCCTGAGGATTCGACCCGTATAGCCCTATGCTACACGGAGATTTGGAAAGGATACATCAATCATTTTAAATACATTGTGGAGTGATCAAGCACCTAAGGTTGACTCTAAACCTTCTCTCTTTTATTGAATATTTGTGCAATCTACCACACTATCCTCTTTTCCCAATCAAAATTTTTGGCGCCGTTGCCGGGGAGAGCAACGGTTTTTGATTTCAAGTGAAGAACTAAACGAATCTTCTTCTCTGTTGCAGGTTACAGGTGAAGAGAACAGGAAAATTTGCATTGCAGTGACATATAAGTGGCTCTGGGCTTCTTCTCTTGAAAGAAGAAACCAGAAGTCCTCTGAATTGTCGCAATTCCACGGCAAAAGCCGCAGATTTGCGGCAAGGAGGAGTTAACTACTGACCTAATTTCTGCAGGGCTGCTTGCTCTGCAAAATACAGCTGCTGCATTACTTAAATTCTTGTATGCTTCACCTTATATCTGCTAATAATCAACAGTAAAAAATTTGTTGCAAAGTTAAAAATTGATTAGACATTTGCATTTCTAGGCACGTGTCTTTTCAATTCATTTACTTTTACTGTTGAAGAGTGCTGGAGCAAGGTACGTGCGCATTGCATATTGACTAGGACTCACTCCTTGTTTGATTTTTATAGCTTTGAGTGAACCTTGTTTGTTTATATCGTACACTTGCACCAAACTGATTTTAAGGGCATCACCCATAAATAAGATAAGGTGGGGGATTTCATCACCCTTTCCTTAGCCGAAATCATTTTTTCAAGCACTCACAATCCCAAGCTTGTAATAAAAACTAATAGACGTTGGCCCTAGGGACATCCAGACTCACTTAGGAGATTATCCTAAGGGGGAAAAGTGTTGGAAATTGACTTTTGCCAAATCAGTGTCTAGGAAAGGGATTGAGGGCCGAAAGCCCGAAGGTTGGTGGTTATTTAATTAAGGAACGTCTTTGACGGAAAACCTCCCAACAACCTTGCCCTTACCTGGCTGATTAGCTTGTGGTCAAAGTCTACACTAAACCTCCCATGGACGATCTAATCAGTTAGGAGTCATCTAGGTCCAGGAATCCTAGATAGCTTGGATTGATTTTTCTTTTATTGTTTGTTATTTTCATT
This sequence comes from Agave tequilana, assembly GCA_038442645.1. NCBI lineage: Eukaryota > Viridiplantae > Streptophyta > Magnoliopsida > Asparagales > Asparagaceae > Agave > Agave tequilana. The sequence continues at coordinate 25,419 of JAVJIF010011411.1, forward strand.
TTTTGTTTTTCGCTGGTGTGATTGGTGCACGTTGTTTGTGACTATATATGCAAGAGTGGTTCCGTGATCCAAATTCTGCGAGACTTGTTAGACTTTCTACACTTACACTTACATAACCACTTGACACAATGGAAAACAACATTTCACTTCAAGATCGATTCTATCCGATTCGCACCTCCCTGCCATCATGCATTCTTCTCCCTGAACCCAATGGAAATCACTTCGAGCTGAAACCGCAATTCATTAATACACTTCCCCGATTTCATGGTCTAGAGTCTGAGGACGCGTACCTCTTCATTCGAGAGTTTGAAGAAGTATGTGTCATGATGAGAATTTCCCCACTGACCGAGGATGCTGTTAGGTTAAGGTTCATACCTTTTGCACTTAAGGATTTAGCTAAGAAGTGGCTTTACAATCTTCCCGTCAGTTCCATATCTTCATGGGATGATTTTGTAAAAGTCTTTCTTAAGAAATTCTATCCCATCCATAAAACAGCCCTCATGCGAAAGAATATCATGCAATTCAAGCAGGAAACACACGAACCTTTCTGAAAATATTTTGAGCGTTTCAAAGACCTTCTAGCCCTATGTCCTCATCACGGCATAGAGAAATGGCGTCAGTGCCAGATTATCTATGACGGTCTAGATTATCAAACGAAAACCCTCCTTGAATCCATGTGCCAAGGGAAATTTTTGAAGAAAGATGAGAATCAGGGGTGGGATCTCTTTGAAGCCTTAGCTGAGAAAACGATTCAGTGGGAGTCATGCCCTGATATACCCACTTCCACCACTTCTAGAACTGGTATGCACTCCATAGAATCCTCTATAGCTGCGGAAGCCAAGATCACACAATTGATGAAGAGGATAGAACTGCTTGAGTCAAGGGAAAATTCTGTGGTCAATCAGGTCAACCCATCACCTCTGATTAAACCGGGTTGCACCTACTGTTATGATCTCAACCATGTCTTTGAGGTGTGTCCATTGTATCAGCCCAATCATATCAGGAGAACACGAATGCAGCATTTACCAGACCCCCTCACAATCCATACTCCAACACATACAATTCGGGATGGCGAAACCATCCAAATTTTTCGTGGAGTCAGTCTGGTCCTGAGCATCATAGGCCACCATTTCCACATCCTTATAATGCTCAGTCTCACCCACCCAGTTTCAATCATAATTCACAGAATGTTCATCCATCTCAAAATCCACCATAATCACAATCTTTTCAGAACCCACCATACTATCAAACACACTTCCAGTCTCCATATTATCAACATCCACCTCAGAATGATTCAGAAATATCGGAGTTGAGGAAAATGTTAGAAATCTTTACAAAGAACTATCAACAGGATATGAATAAAGTTCAGGTCCAAATTGAGCAATTGGCTAATTCTGTAAATGAGAGACAAAAAGGTATACTTCCAAGCCAGCCATTGCCAAATCCCAAACATCACTTCCCTTTGCATGAAGTGGAAGACACGGGCCCAAGTCATTGTCATGCTATTCATACCCTGAGATCTGGAAAACAGATAGACAATAAGGTTTCTAGTCACTCATCCCATCCAGTACCAAACCCAAAACCTACTGTCCCAATGCAACCAGCTTCTGACAAACCATCTTCTAGTACAGAGCCATCCACTTCAAAAGCCAAGGGTAAAGAAAAGGTAGATGAGCAACCTTATAAGCCTATTGTACCATTTCCAAATAGGCTTACAAATCACAAGTCAAATGCTCACATGGAGAAGATAAAAGAAATGTTCAACAAGGTCCAAATCAATGTCCCTCTTCTTGATGCCATACAACAAGTGCCATCATATGCCAAATTCTTGAAGGAAATGTGCACTAAGAAGAGGAAAACACAAGTCCCTAAGAAAGTCTTCCTAGCATCAACCATTAGCGAGTTGCTCACTGGTCCAACTCCTGTTAAATACAAAGACCCAGGGAGCCCCACCATTTCATGCATCATAGGACAGACTACCATCAATAGGGCACTGCTTGATTTAGGGCCAGCATCAATCTCCTACCTTTTTCTGTGTACCAACAATTAGGGTTAGGCGATCTTCTCCCTACCCAAATGACCATATAATTGGCTGATCGTTCTGTTAAGAAACCCAAGGGGGAAATTCACGATGTCCTTGTCAAAGTTGGGGAGTTCATATACCCTGTAGATTTTGTAGTCCTTGAGACACAACCTGTGTCTAATTCCAATCAAAGGGCTCAAACTCCTGTCATTTTGGGACGACCATTCCTGGCTACAGCAAATGCCATCATCAATTGCCGGAATGGATCAATGAGGTTAACCTTTGGTGACATGACTCGTGAAATGAATATCTTCTACACACAGCCTCATAAAACAAAAGATCAAACATTTGAGGTCAGCTTTATTAGAGACAATTGTGAGGAAATAGGGAAAGATGAGTCACAAGTTTGTGATTCTCTTGAAGTGGAAAATCCTGTTATCCGAGTACCCTTTAAAAAGGGGAAAGTCGATTTGGATATTTTCACTTTCATTGAGCTAACTGTGACTGTATCCCACGAGGATATAGTTCAAGAACCTCCAATTGACATATCCTTTGAAGACCTTTTCGCTGATGAGCTCATGTGTCTGGATGAGCCAACTCGGGGTAGGTTAACTGATTGTACACTTCCTAAGGAAAATGCTGACCTGAATTTTGAAGAATTGTATGGAGAGGAGCTGAAATTCCTTAACATTGGAAGTAATGAGATTCAGAGTGAAAGTGGTGACAAGGAATTTTTTAGTGAACAGTGTGGTGGAATGAGCATGAATGACAACAAACAATTGAATCTGGAAACACCTAGGGCTAAGAAAATAATTCAATACGTTTCCCAACTGAGCCCGCGCAAACAAACACACTGGAATGATGGGAAACGGGCCAGAGGAAAACGACCAAAGAAAAGCCTAGGTAATGGTCACACTTGTATATATTCCTTGTAAATAATTTTTTGCACTCTTTTGTAAATAAAAAAATAATAAAAAAAATTTACCTATTTCATGCATCATTTCTATCTTGCATACATTGGGGACAATGCATGAGATAGGTATGGGGGGTAGATGCTAACCTAGGATTTTTCATTTTCTTTTTAGGCTTTTTATTTTTATTTTTAGGATTTTCATTTTCTTTTTAGGTTTTTATTTTCTTTTAGATTTTACCTTTCTTTGTAGATTTTCTATTTTCTTTTAGATTTTACTTTTTCTTTTAGAAAAATAAAAAAAAAGAAAAAAAATTATAAAAAAAAGGAAATTCTTGATCCATGCTTAAAGAATCAAACTTAACTTTAGGGATTAAGGAAGCTCTAAACTAAGATTTCTAATTATAAGTCGAAAAGAGGAGTTTTGTTAGATTTTTAGGTTAAGTAATAAAGGATTAGAAAAATTACAAGATTTTAATTCTTTCTTTAGGATATATACATTAAACATATTGAAAGATTAATCAAAGACTTTGTGACTTTATTTACATATATATATATAATAAAAAAATATAGAAAAAGAAAAAAAATAATAAGAATAATAAATATGTATATAAATAAATAATAATTACTTAGCCACTAATTAAGCTGGTTAGTCGTGCCTCAAGAAGCATTGCTAATCACGCCTAAAGGTGGTAAAGTCCTTAAATTCCTTCGTGGCCTTTTTTACTCGAGACCTCTAACCCGAGGGATGTTTTCTCATCTGGTGCCCTAAGACCGACTGGTTTGGGAGTCATCGGTAAGAGGCTCGTTACAAGGGTAAATTAGAAAGCCAAAGGATGCTAAGGAAATAAATAAATATTGTATATATAAAAAAAAAGAAAAAAAGAAAAAAAATGTTATATATATTAGTAAATAAATGAACTTAGTCTAAGAAAGATCCTTCATATTTATAGATGTATATATCCTAGGATTGATGCAAAATCCGGTTTTTGATCTTTTCTCTAAAAACTTAACCTAAGATGAAAACAAAACTCCAAATAGACGCTTATAAAAGGAATGACAAGTTTAGGGTAACCTGAAACCTATAACTTAAGTGAGAATCTTTAAAACATGGATCAAAATTTTCATTAACCCTTTATTTTTCTTTATGGATTTTGTGGGTGCAATCAGCTGAAAACCCTCAGGAGACAACACTCCTCCTCTAGGGTAACCTAGAGGTTTAACGGCTTGTTGCACGTGCTCAGTGCAATCGTGTCACCTACGAAAGTGGTGTAATAATCTAGTTAGGATTTTCTTTTTCTTTCTTTTTTGCTCGAGGACGAGCAAAAACTAGGTATGGGGGTGTGATTGTTATTCATTTTTGCATATCTTACCACATCCATACCATGCATATTGCAAATAAAATGTGATTTTTAATCCTTTTCTCTCTATTTTTGCAGGTCCATATTCTAATTGAGAAAAGGCCAAAAATCCCTTTAATTATCAAAAATTAAAGGAAAATAAATCAAAGCCCAAAAGAGAGCCAAAAAGTTGAGGCCAGGATCTGGAGAAATCCACGCGCCAATTCAAACTTCCAGAAGGACCACGTGGCTAACAACCTACGAGATATGCGCAACAGAAATCTCGGCCCCAACGGCCTTGTAACTGCCGCATATCCACGGCAACTGCCGCAGATATGCGGCAGTTACAAGGCTGTTGAGCCTGGGATTTTCTCCAACAACCTGGGTTCCAGAGGCTTCTCTCTGAGGCTATAAATACACCACCAGGGCCTTTGCAAAAAAGGAGGAGGAGAGAGGAGAGATTAGAGGATAGAGCTTGTATTTTGTAGGTTTTTCTCTAGGATTTTTAGTGCTCTAGGTCTTCTCCTTCCTCCCTAGAAATTCTGCAAAGAGAGAGATTGTGAGAGAGAGAAAGCTTGTGTAAACCAAGGTGTGACAACTTGTGAAGTAAGGATTAATCCAATCTCCTTTCTCTACTTGAGCATTTTCTAGTACTTTACTTGCTTTCTTTAATTCAAGCTTTACTTTCATTGCACTTTTATTCATGCATTGCTTTTCTTTTCTTATGGCTAGCTAACTTCTTCTAACATGACTAGCTAACCACTAACTTTGCTAACTACTAACTCTTGGGTGATTGCTAAACTTTCATCTTGCAAGTTGTTGAGTCTTTTTCATCCCCGATGGGTTACTTTCATGCTTGGCAAGTTCTTGTTGTAATTCCATATGATTCATGTGTGCCTCATTTAGAGCCTTGTCTTTAGAACAAGTGCCTTGATGGAACATGGAGATGGATCACCAACCATATGCTATTTGTTGTACAACTTCTTTACTTCAATTAATGAATGTTGTATCTTCTTCCTTAGCATCCCTTGGTGTCGCTCTTTGATTCCACCATTGAAAGTCTATCTTGTAGGCCTATGACATCTATGAGGCTACAAGACAAGTCCAAGAATGATCACCCGTCATCCAAGTGGGAAAGCAACTAGACCAATACGTAAGACAAACATATGCCGATGAATCAACATGAGGCACGCATCACCATCACGGAGTTTAGTAAGTTTAGCAAATTAGTAAGGTTAGCTAGTCATGGTTTTCTCCATTCTTAAATCTTTTATAAAGTTTTCTTTCCTTTAGTTTAATTCCAAAGCAAATCTCTTCTTCGATTTCTTTTCATTTTCCACCATGAACAAACCCACCAAGTCTTTTATTTCTTTTTCCATGTCTTTTATATTCTTTTAAAGCAAAGAAGAACCTTCGTTTTCTATCTTCACATTAGACCGTAAAGCTTCCATCGTGAGCTCTCCCTGAGGATTCGACCCGTATAGCCCTATGCTACACGGAGATTTGGAAAGGATACATCAATCATTTTAAATACATTGTGGAGTGATCAAGCACCTAAGGTTGACTCTAAACCTTCTCTCTTTTATTGAATATTTGTGCAATCTACCACACTATCCTCTTTTCCCAATCATAGCAGTGCATCAAAAATGTGTCCATCATGTCCCTGTGCATCCACCATCAAGGCACCAAATCTCTCACGTTGTGTGAGAGCCCGCACCTACATCAAATACAAAAAGTGAGGATTTTGGTACCCATTTTCTTTTGGGTCATTGAGGGTTAGCTTTGTAAGGAACCCAAACGTTCTTATTTACAAAATTAATATGATGTATCTTATCAAAACAAAACTTTACTAAGTGGCCTTTGAGGCCACAATGTGTACACTTGTACACTCTAGGATGCATATGTGTATGAGTGTGGTCATGGTGTGCAAAGTGTGCATATGCATGATGTGGGTGATGTGCAAGAGTACGTGAGTTTATTCTTTGAAAATAAGGACTCCAATTTAGAGTGGTTAAAAGCACATTTGCTCAAAGTTGAGCTTAAACAATTTATTTTATTTTTCAAAACTTTAATCACATTTTGATTAATGGTGGCATGTAAGGCATGGTGAGAAAGAGAATCATTTTCCTTATTCTTTTTAGAAATATTTACCTTTTCTTTTTCAATAACTTTTCTTTTTAAAGAGTTGTTTTCTTGCAAAGCAACTTCCTTTTGTTTTTCCACCAAAACAATTTTATTTTTCAAAGTAGTGTTTCCTTCACAAAGATCATTTAATTTAGAAATCAAGGAAACATTTTCATTTTTCAAACTTTCATTTTCTTTTTCAATGCATGCTACTTTTTGTTTAAAGGAATCATTTTCTTTTAACAAGCAATCAAATTTATTTTTCATTTTCTTGTTATCCCTTTTAAGCATGTCATATTTTTCAATTAGTTGTTGACAAAATGAAGTAAGCTCATCATAAGACATGTCAACATCTTCTTCTACCTCGAATTCGGTAGTTACCTCAAGGGGTTATCCCCTTGGACCATGTAGCACACGTTGGAAGCATCATTTCCAACATCCGAGTTGCTCCACGCATAGTATTGTTCTTGTTTGCCAAGGGAGATCAACGAGTTTCATACTACAAAAGCTGAATCAAGATTAGCAACCCTAGATAAATAAACATCATTTAGGGTAGATCTTGAAGCAAGTAGGGCTTTTGCATTAGCCTCAATATTTTTGCCATTTAAACAATATGAGTCTCTAGTAGTGGCAAAATAAACATGAATCCTTAAGGCTTTGAGGTACAAAGACATCTTAACCTTCCAAGTTTGGATGTTAAGAATGTCAAAAGTGGGAGGTGACATGAAATTCATGGTGTGTGTACAAATATTGTGATTAGCTATAAAATGAGGATCTTTAACTCTAGGTTGTAAGACCCAAATCAAGAGCACTTGGCTCTGATACCAATTGAAATTACCTAGAAGGGGTGAATAGGTGACTAGCGAATCTAATGATCAATTAATGCGGAATTAAAACTTATATGATGCAAACTAAAACTTCTTAAACTAAACACTACGTATAACACAAAAGTGTAGCCGGATTCCCCGTGAAGGGCTCTGGACTAACTCCTCAAGATTCCTCTAGATAAGAGTTGAGGTGCCACGTTGGCTCTCTTGGTTGAATACAAGTATTAGCAAACAATCCCCAAGCATATAACAATAAGCACACAATGTATATCAAGCATTAAAAGCAATATAAGCATGCAAGATATAAAGACAAGTAAGAGATAGAGAGAGATCAAAAGCAAACACGGGAGATTTGTTTCGAGGTTCGAGCACACTTGCTCTACATCCCCGCCTTTAACACTATGAAGGATTTTCATTATAAACTGATCCCACCGGATCACTCGGTGCCGTAACACCTACAAGGCGAGTTCACACTTGAAATCCTTGGACTCTCTAATCCCTTCACTTGTTCCCGCAAGAACACACCGCAAGCCCACTAGCTCGCCGAGGCCGCACCTCAAACAAAGAGTCCACACACGAACTCGAAACACCGCGAACCCATAAGTCCACCTCCTCAAAGTACAAGATGAAGTCTTTGGTGATCATAACACTTTGATCACCTAAAACAATCTCACAATAACAATCCTATAGGATGAATATATCAATGGATAACTCAAGTGTTGTGTGAGAAAACTAGGATTGAAATGGTGAAGGAAAACTCAAGAAAATCACTTTTAAAACACTCTTGATAAACACTCTTTTGATTTGGAAATGAAGCTCTAAAAACATGTGGATATAACCACTAAAATGGGTATGTAAAACTAGCCCAAAACTATTCTCAAAATCTTAGCTAAAACAGCCCCCAAAAGCCCCAATTTATAGGACTCCAAAAACTAGCCATTGGGAGCCAGGGTGGCCTGTCGGTCGACCGCCCGGTCGACCAGACAACGGTCAGATTTCTGACCGTTGAGCCAGCGGTCGACCGGCCGGTCGACCGTGGCAAGGATACAGAGAGCTGCGCTCTCTGCCAGTCGACCGGGGCCGTTTCCAGAGAGCAGCTACTCTCTGGCGGTCGACCGTGCGGTCGACTGGACCATCTTTGCATGTCTGTGCACGTCGGTCAACCGTTCCGATCGACCGGCTCCTGGTCCGGTCGACCGGCTCGACCGCTAGAGCCTGGCAGGCCAAAATAAGGGATTTAAAACTGGGTTTTTATCTAAATAAAATCCCATAAATTCACGAAAAATCTACAAAAATAGTTTCAGTATTATACTTTGATATACAAGCATGTTTGAGTAAAATCAAGACATGTTACAAACAATTTGAACTATTTTTGTAACTTAGAAAATTTGGCTCAAAACAAAAACTGTATTTTTCCAAATTAGCTTTTTCAAAACTTATTTTTTCAAAACTTCTCCAAATACAAAATAAGATATTTTAAACACTTTGAAAGCATAGAGTGTGTGGATATGATCCACTACACATACATGATGAAATATCTATGTTTTTGACAATAAACACTAAAATGGTTATGATTAAAACATGTATATAAGAAATTCCAAAAACCAAACCGGTATTTGTCAAAATGAAAATTCTGTTCTAAAATGAAATCTTCTTTTATGAAAACATAACTAAATTAAGAGAGTGTGTGTGTATAGTATACTTGAGCAATCCACCAACTAATATATCCTTTATATTTTAATCTAAAACAAAATCTTATAAAAATAAACCTAGACTCAAGTCTTGATCATGAAGGTCTTCACTTGAAATCTTCTTATCTTCTTGACTTGGTCCAAATTAGATCGAACGAGCTAGACTCCTCTTGAGTACTTGATGTGGTCTTGATGCATAGGCTTTTGAATCAAACCGTGCTAGCTCAAAAAACTTTACTTTAAATCCTTTGTTGAAGCTACACACCAACTAAGATCTTGATCATAAATCTGAAACTAATTAAACACAAGATCATTAGTATTATAACTACATGAGTTTATCATCATCAAAACTAGAGTGATGGGCCTTTGGGCCAATAAAACCTATAAAGATTAACCCTAAATTATTGCTTCAAATCCAAGAAGAAAAAGTAAGAAAGAGATTAAACCCTGTTGGCAGTACACTAGATAAAACTAAACATTGGCTTATCAAAGTCCCAAAGTATAGTTTAAGAAAAGCAGTTTTAACTTAACGTTAAACCATCAAAGCATCTAAGCATAAACTAAGAAAATTATTAAATAGTATACCCTAAACCTAGTTTAACTCAATTCATGACTAATCTTCAAGAATTATTATTTACTTACCCTAGGATTTTTAACATGCATAGAGTTCAATCAATTTATCTTCATAGATCTACTTTTAGTTGGTGGAGATTTTAGCAAGCTACTAAAGAATTACTTACACATAATTATGGTAGAATTTAGCATGGTATTTAAAGATTGCATAAAAGAGATGAAACTGGAATAAAAGAGACACAAATTAAAATAGTAAAGAGATTGAAAAAAAGAATAATGACCTTTATTGAATCTGTCACGAACTCAGTACAAAGCCTTCTCCTTTCTTTAACTCTTCTTCAAAGTTAAAAAAAATAAAACTAGAAAAATACAAGTAAATTTGGAAAGAAAGAGGATCTAAAGGAAAACTAATCATTTTAATTGGTGTAAACAACTTAGGACAACATCCCTATTTGTAGGTGAAATCTATTGTCTGTTTTGGAAGTTATCAACTTGAATTTGAATATCAGAACATTGGATAACACACCAAAATCAATAACTGTTTAACAGTTAGAAACTGTTATTAGTAGACTAGGTTATGGAGTGTAGTCGACTAGGGGAACAAGATTTACCTGGGTTAGTCGACTAGACAAGGGGTCAAGTCGACTACATCAAGACTGATACAGATGATAAGTTTTTGGAAACTATAATTAGTCATCCAGCAAAAAGTATAAGTCGACTAAAACATGGATTAGTCGACGCAGTATAAGTAAGTCGACTAATACTGCTAACAGTCAAGAAATAGAAAGTTGATATGCATCTGTGGAAAGACTAAGTCGACTACATAAAGGAGCAAGTCGACTAGAGGATATATTAGTCAATTAGACTTAGGTATAAGTCGACTATAGGACTATATTGTGTGTGTGATCAAGGCTTTTAACATTCTATAAAAATACACAAAAATAGCCAATATCCTTGAGTAGTCTTAAGCACTTAGAACTCATTATAAGCTTTTAAAATAGAGCTCCAATGCATCTGCATCAAAATTATTATCATCAAAATCAAAGTTTCAATATTCTCTCCCTTTTTTATGATGACAAATTATGTGCATATAACTCCCCCTTAGAATGAACATGTTATAACAAAAAATTGTTCTCCACTTGCATGAAACAGGCTAGAACAAATATAGAAAACAAGTGTTCTCCCCTGCAAAACATATATCATGACACACACACACACACACACACACACACACACACACACACACACACAGATATATATATTAATACATTATATGTTTAAAATTTTCTATCATCAAGAAATCACTTTTTCATGTAAGGTACTGATAAGATAAACATTTTGTATGGTACCAATCATAATATGATAAAAAAACATTAACCTTTTGGTACCCAAGCCCAATTTGAATTTAGTTTCCATTTGTTAGTATACACATAATCATAAGAATTACATACATGATGTATATATGATGCAATATAAGAATTTTTATCCACAATACTTAAATTTTTAGGAATCCATATATATTTGTTCTTAATTCTTTTTGATATAACATCAGCATTTCTTTCCACAAAAGAATTATATGGATTATGATAAACATGTGTAGATTTTTCAAAATTATTTTTTAAACGTCCAAAATCAACATGTGTAGATTTTCTAAAATTATTTTTTGAAAGTCCAAGATCAAAATGATTATTTGAAATCTTTTGATAAAATGATAAATTGTTTAAAATTTCTTTTCCTTTATTAAGTTTAGTCACATTTTTCAAAATCTCTTCATACTTAATTTGAAACTTGACATTTCTTTATCTAAAATTGAAATTCTAGAATTTAAAGAAATAGTTTCTCTTTTAAGCAAAATATTTTCTTTTAATAAATTCTCATTATCCTTTTCAGTGATAATTTAACTTTTTTAAAGTCATCCTTTTGAAAATTTTCAGAAAAAATTTGAGAAACATAAAATAAATATTCTTTGTTGAGTCTTTCATTTTCCTTTGATAAAATTTTGTTTTAATCTTTTCATTCTTAAGATCGTCATATAACTCATGAAATGTATCAACAGTTTAGTATATTGTATCTGATCTTCTTCTTGAGCCATAAAATAAATATTGCAACGCTCAGTGGCTTCTTCCTCGTCTGAGGAAGATGAATCACTATTCTCCCATAATGCTTGATAATCTTTCTTCTTTTTGAACTTTTTGCTTTTTAATTTCCCTTTACTTTTAAGCAATGGGCAATCCTTCTTCATATGACCTGTTTTATTACAATTAAAACATATAGGATTAAACTTATCTTGCTTCAAGACCTTTTTGAATTTTCTTGAGAGCATTACCATCTCCTCTTCATCATCATCTGAATTGCCCATATCTGAGAATGTATGGAAGGCAAGTACTTTCTTCTTTGATTGAAGTTGATGTTCATCATTCTTCCGATCTTCAAGTTGCACTTCATATGCCATTAAATTACCAATAAGGTTTTCTAATGACGTTGTTGATTGATCATTTGTTTCTTCTATTGCAGTAGTTTTCTTCTCCTAATCTGATGTGAGTGCACGAAGAATCTTTCTAACTTTTTTCACTTGAGTGTATTCCTTTCTAAGGGCTACTAAAGAATTTATAATGTCCATGAATCTTGTAATCATTTCTGAAATTGTTTCGTTCTCCTTTATTTTGAAAAGTTCAAACCAGTGAACAAGAATAGAAATTTTAGACTCTTTAACTTTATTAGTACCTTTATGGGTTACCTATAAAATCTGCCATATTTGATTTGCAGATTTGGCCGTTGATACGCATTGAATTCTTCTTTGTTCAAGGCACAGAAAAGCGCGTTCATTGCTTACGCATCAAGGTTTGCAGACTTCTTTTGTTCTTCACTCCACGCATTATAATTGGTGGTCGGTGATTGGTATCCAATATTGCATATTTTACATCATAACTCCCATGCATATTACAAATAAATATGTGATTTTTACTCCTCTTCTCTACATATTTGCAGGTACATACTTAAAGGAGAGATTTCCAATATCACTTAATTAACACTAATTAAGTGATTAATCCATGATTAAGATAAAGCCAAATTCAAATCCAGATCTAGAGAGATCCGCGCGCCAATTGGAGAATCCAAGTAGTCCACGTGGCTAACAAACTCTCAACGAATCCTCACCAGAAAATCTGGGCTCAACGGCCCAGATCGCGCGGCGATCCCGCGGCAATCCGCGGCAATCCTAGGGCTGTTGAGCCCCGGATTTTGTGGCAACCACCTAGGCTCTCGAAGCTTCTCATTTCTGCTATAAATACTCCACCTTCACCTGCGAGCTGAGACTGATCAGAGAAGAGAGAGAGATTAGTGAATAGATTTGTATTTTGCTAGGTTTCTTTAGGATTTTTTAGCTCTCTATGATCTTCTCCTCCCTAGATTTCATTGCAAGAGAGAGTTGTAAGAGAGAGAGAGCTTGTATCATCAAGAAGTGACACTTGGAACTATACAAGGATTGATCCATTCTCTACTTCTCTACTTGAGCTTGAGTCTAGTTTACTTGCTTTATTACTTGCTTTGTTTACTTCTTGCAATTTACTTCAAGCTTTGTTTTACTTCATGCTTTCTTGTATTTCTCTTATGGCTTGTTGTAGCTAATTCTTCTCCATGTACTAGGTTACCACTAGTCTTGCTACTTCACTAACTCATGGGTGATTGCTTTTGTTCATCTTGCAAGTTGTATGATCTTCTCTTCTCCGATGGTTAAACCACCATCTTGCAAGTGAGAAAGTAATTAGGTCAACACGCGAGACAAATCCTACGCTAATGGAGTGACAACATTAGGCACGCATTCGCTATCAAGGAGTCTAGTAAGTCTTGGCAAGCTAGCAAGGTAAGCTAGTCATGGATTACTTTCTTTAAGTTTCCTTTCCTTTTCTTGTGAATACCACATCCACTTCTTGATTTCTTTTCCGACGATTTCCACCATGAACATAGCCATCCTTTCCTTAGTTTCTTTTTCACTTAAGTTTATAAGTAAGAGAAGAATACTCGTTTGTTCACTTCACTACCACACGTAAAGCTTCCATCGCGAGCTCTCCCTGAGATTCGACTCGGTATAGCCCTATGCTATAACGGAGACAAGAAAGGGTACATCAAATACATCTTTATACACATAATAAGTACACCTTTCCAGTCTAATCAAAAAAATGGCGCCGTTGCCGGGGAGAGCGACGTTATTTTTGGTTTAAAGTGAAGTACTAAACGATTCTTCTTCTCTGTTTGCAGGTTACAGGTAAAGAAACAGGAAATATTCATTGCAGTCACATATAAGTGGACCTGGGCCTCTGCTCAAGAAAGCAGAGCCCAGGATCCCTCCAAATTGCCGCGGATCCACGGCAATTTGCCGTGGGAACGCGGCAAAGAGGAGTTCACTTCTAACAATTTTTCTGCAGGGTCTTCAGCTCTGCAAGATACAGCTTCTGCAATACTTAACTTTCTGTATTCTGCACCATATACCTGCTTAATTAAAAAACAGTAAAAAGTTGATTGAAATTGCTAAAAATTGTTTAGACACTTGCATTTTAGGCACGTGTCTCTTCAATTCTTTACTTTTACTGTTGAAGAGTGCTGGAGGCAAGGTACGTGTTTGCATTGCATTTAGACTAGGACAAATTCTTGCTTGATTTTCATGCTTTGAGTGTATCCTAGCTATCTTTCTTGTACACTTGCACAATTCAATTCTAAGGGCATACCGGTAAATAAGATAAGGTGGGGGAGGTCATTACCCTTTCCTTAGCCCGAAAACCACAACCCAAGCACTCACTAACCCAAGCCTAATTTAATAAAAAAGTAGACGTTGGCCCTAGGGACATCTCGGACTCAATTAGGAGATTATCCTAAGGGCGAAAAGTGTTAGAATTTAACTCTTGCAAAATCGGTGTCTAGGAAAGGGGTTGAGGGCCGAAAGCCCGAAGGTTGCTGGTTACTTAATTAAGGAACGTCTCCGGACGGAAAACCTCCCACCAACCTTACCCTTCCCTGGCTGATTAGCTTGTGGTTAGAGTCTGCACTAAACCTCCCGTGGACGGTCTATTTGTTAGGAGTCGTCTAGGTCTAAGTCTACCCTAACTTAGGTTAGAATTTTCTTTCTTTCTTTTGTTTGTTTGTTTGTTTGATTTTTGTTTGTGATTGTGTGATATGGCTTACAATTACAATTCTTTCCATCCATATGTCACACACACTCCATATTCGGTTAATTCCAACCCGGTGTTTTATAATATGCACCAACCACATACACCGGGTTGGCCTTATCCGAATCAATACGACCCATACACCCCATCTAATGATTATAATGTCCAAAATAATTTCAACTCTTCATCGAGTCATTGGGGATTCACTTACCCCGAGTCAAATTTTCAAAATCCTTGTCCATCATATTCACCTTGTCCACAATATTCATTTCCCGAGTCCACGTCATACACTCCTTTTTCTGAGCCTCCATTTGAAGACAAATCTGACTTATTAAGGAGTTTAGAAGCTAATTTACAGAGAGCTGAGCAAACACTTCCAGAACCATTTCCCTCTCCAGTTCCACAGTATTTTCAAGAGTCTTACTCAGTTCCACCATTTCCTAATGAACAACCATTTGTCATGGAAACGAGTAAAGATTTCTTGTGTGAGTCCACTCTTCCATCACCACACATTTTTGACTCACACTATTCACAAACTTTCCAAAGTCAAGATTCCTATACTCCCATTCTAGAACAATCATTTGAAGATACATCAATTCTAGAAAAGAGTATAGACATCTTGCAAGAGTCTATGTTACAATATCAAAATCACATGCCAAGTCTATCAATAGTGTGAAAGAACAATTGGATAACCTTCTTAGGAAAGAGGAAACTCTATCCTATCAACATTTGACTAATCCAGTTATACCACACTCTATTGATATGACTCAAGACTCTTGTCATCTTGGAAATCCAGATTCAATTTCAGCACACTCACCTGAACTTGTCCAAACTTCAGATCCAATTGATACATTGGCAAGTTTTTCATTTCCTAAACTTGAACTTGTCCAAAATTCAAATCCCGTTGACATTTTGGCAAGTTTCTCATTTCCTAAAAATGAACTTGTCCACACTTCTGATCCAATTGACAATTTGGCAAGTTTTCCTTTTTCTGAAATTGAACTGGAACATGATTTTGATCCTGAACTTCCACTTGATGATTCCATATTACTTCCTGATTCAATCATGACTTCCATATCCTTACCTGATTTCAATCCATTTCCCGAGTCAGTATTAGATCCATTTCCTATCCATTGTGAAATTGAATCACCAATCTTTTTTGATGATCACATTGAACTTGACCAATTCTACACTTCTGAAAATTCCATTGATAATTGGCAAGTTCTCCACATTTTATTGAACTACATGAGGAATGTGATCTTGAACCCAAACTCAGTGATTCAATTCTTTTTCCTTATTCCATAATGACTCCGGTATCTTTACCTCACATCAATCTTTTCCCGGAGTCAATCTTGGATCCTTTCACAATTCACAATGAAGTTAAATCATCCATCTTTGAGGATCATATTGAACTTGCCCAATTCTACACTTTTGAAGATTCTATTGACATTTTGGCAAGTTCTCCATCTTGTGGAATTGAACTCAATGAGAAATGTGACCTTGATTTTCTCGATCTCTTTACTTCTGAAACTGATTGTACAATTATTAAGGAAGATGTTGACTTAAGTTTTGAAGAATTGTACGGTGATGAGCTTGAATTTCTTAAAATTGGAAGTAAAGAGATATCACCCATAGTAGGTCACATTCCATTGTTGGACAACACATGTGGACTTGAGTTTCCATTTCTTGACTTGGACACAATTTCTGACCTCACTTCGACTCCTGAACCATCACTTGATTTAAATCATAATCCTGAGTCGGTATTCCTTCCAGAGTCCAAGTCAACTGTTCTATCATTTCATGCACCATTCTGGGACAAGGTAGTTGATAAATTTGACTCAGAAATTATTTTGCAAATCTTGAAATTAGATGGGGGCATGTACATAATAAAGATCATTCATGCACACATCATTCTTGTGGGTCATATTAATAATATTTTTGGTGGGTTCCTGAAAACCCAAAGAAACGTTGATTGGGCCATGTTTCGTGGACCAATCCGACCACCACCGGAACCACCACCTTGAGGTAATTTTTTCCTTCCCTCTCTATTTTGTTTCATGCATACATATATCATGATGCATTGAGGACAATGCATGAAATAAGTGTGGGGGAGGGTTTACTAACATAGAGTTTTTAGACTTTCTTTCTTTTACATTTCCTTTCTTTCTTTTACATTTCTTTAGAAATAATAAAAATAAAAAATAAAAAAAAATAAAAAACTTTTTGAAATAAGAGACAAAGTTTTGATCTATTTTTAAGAAAAGTAAGATGTATCTTAGAAATTAAGAAAGCCTTAATTATGACATCTTAAACATAGTTGAAGTAATAGATCTTGTTGGAAATTATAGGCTAAGTAAGTAAAATGGTGAGATATTCTTATCTTGAATTTTTTGCCTTAGATAATATGCACTTCACAATTACACATTTCTTGGGATGGAAACAAAGACCAAAAATGCCATGAAAATAAAAAAAAAAAAAGAAAAATATATATAAATAAAACATCACCTATTAAGCTGGGAAATTGTGCCTCAAGAAGCATAATTACTCACGCCTAACGGTGATCATAATAAATAATCCCTCTTAGTTATGTGGCCTTTTCTACTCGAGACCTTAAACCCGAGGGATGTTTTCTCATCTGGTGCCCTAAGACCATCTGGTTTGGGAGTCATCGGTTAAAGGCTCGCTACAAGGGTAGACTAGAAAGCCTAGACTAAGGGAAGAAAATATATATATATATATATATATATATATATATATATATATATATATATATATATATATATATATATATATATAAATAAATGGCATTATGGTTGGAGTTGAAATCCCAGGAAATTTCACTTACACGTTGTGCATACTATCTAGGTTTTATGAGAGATAAAATATTCAATCCAATTTTGAATTCTTACCTTAATTAAAAGCAAGATCTTGCATGGATACTAAGTTTAAGGAAGAATAATTATAGGTGGACTTATGACCTAGGATCACTTATTTTTTTTGCAAAAATAGTTCGTAAACATGTCTCTTATTCAAAATGCGTTTTCAAAATACTAACATTTGTCTTCTTTCTTTATGGATTTTGTGGGTGTAATCCGCTGAAAACCCTCAGGAGAAGACACTCCTCCTCTAGGGTAACCTAGAGGTTTAACGGCTTGTTGCACATGCTCAGTGCAATCGCGTCACCTGCGAAAGTGGTGCAATAAATTGGTAGTTTAGATTTTTCTTTTCTTTTTCTTAGTTTTGCTCGGGACGAGCAAAAGAATAAGTGTGGGGGTGTGATTGGTATCCAATATTGCATATTTTACATCATAACTCCCATGCATATTACAAATAAATATGTGATTTTTACTCCTCTTCTCTACATATTTGCAGGTACATACTTAAAGGAGAGATTTCCAAATAATCACTTAATTAACACTAATTAAGTGATTAATCCATGATTAAGATAAAGCCAAATTCAAATCCAGATCTAGAGAGATCCGCGCGCCAATTGGAGAATCCAAGTAGTCCACGTGGCTAACAAACTCTCAACGAATCCTCACCAGAAAATCTGGGCTCAACGGCCCAGATCGCGCGGCGATCCCGCGGCAATCCTAGGGCTGTTGAGCCCCGATTTTGTGGCAACCACCTAGGCTCTCGAAGCTTCTCATTTCTGCTATAAATACTCCACCTTCACCTGCGAGCTGAGACTGATCAGAGAAGAGAGAGAGATTAGTGAATAGATTTGTATTTTGCTAGGTTTTCTTTAGGATTTTTTAGCTCTCTATGATCTTCTCCTCCCTAGATTTCATTGCAAGAGAGAGTTGTAAGAGAGAGAGAGCTTGTATCATCAAGAAGTGACACTTAGAGCTATACAAGGATTGATCCATTCTCTACTTCTCTACTTGAGCTTGAGTCTAGTTTACTTGCTTTATTACTTGCTTTGTTTACTTCTTGCAATTTACTTCAAGCTTTGTTTTACTTCATGCTTTCTTGTATTTCTCTTATGGCTTGTTGTAGCTAATTCTTCTCCATGTACTAGGTTACCACTAGTCTTGCTACTTCACTAACTCATGGGTGATTGCTTTTGTTCATCTTGCAAGTTATATGATCTTCTCTTCTCCGATGGTTAAACCACCATCTTGCAAGTGAGAAAGTAATTAGGTCAACACGCGAGACAAATCCTACGCTAATGGAGTGACAACATTAGGCACGCATTCGCTATCAAGGAGTCTAGTAAGTCTTGGCAAGCTAGCAAGGTAAGCTAGTCATGGATTACTTTCTTTAAGTTTCCTTTCCTTTTCTTGTGAATACCACATCCACTTCTTGATTTCTTTTCCGACGATTTCCACCATGAACATAGCCATCCTTTCCTTAGTTTCTTTTTCACTTAAGTTTATAAGTAAGAGAAGAATACTCGTTTGTTCACTTCACTACCACACGTAAAGCTTCCATCGCGAGCTCTCCCTGAGATTCGACTCGGTATAGCCCTATGCTATAACGGAGACAAGAAAGGGTACATCAAATACATCTTTATACACATAATAAGTACACCTTTCCAGTCTAATCAGTCGGCTTGGTGTAGGGTGCTTCTACTATGTTCCAGAGTTCATAGTTGAGTGATTACAAGTAGATCTTCATTCTACACTTCCAGTAGTTGTAACTTGATCCATCAAATAGTGGTGGACATTGTGTAGAATGTCCTTTTTTGAACTGTGATGAAGAAAACTCCATTACCATCCTTGTATGTAGAGTGTTGACCGGGTATGTAGGGTGTTAGTAGTGTATGTCGAGCTCTGATACCAATTGTAGGATCTAAAAATAATGTCAACACAACACAAAAATAAAGATAATTAGCGTTAAATAAAATAGCTTATAAGAAAGGAAATAAATCTCAGAAAATATGCAAACAAAAATACAAGAGATTTTATCCTGGTTCGGTCCTTGTGACCTACGTCCAGTCACCAAGCAACCCGCTTGATATTTTTCTTATCCTGATTTGTACATCGAAAATTAACTCCTTGTACACCACTTGACAAAATAATCTTTGTCAAATCCGTACAACTCTTCTCTACACCAAGAAGATAATTTTCTTGTACACCTCTTCTCAACACTAAGAAGATAACCTTGTACAATTCTTCTCTTTGAGTGATTACAAAATATCCTATAAGCGTTGAAACTTGTATGCGATCGTGAACAAAGACTCTTACAGGTGGACTCTCAGAATTCTTCATAATAGAATAGGAATTGTGTGAAGAAATGAAAGTGAAAACTAGTTTTCTAAAAAACAGAATTTTTCAACAAAATTTGGATAGAAAACTAATCATTTTAATTGGTGTAAACAACTCAGGACAATATCCCTATTTATAGGTGAAATCTATGGTCAGTTAGGGAAGTTATCAACTTGAATTTGAAAATCAGAATGTTGGATAAAACACCAGAAATTAATAGCTGTTTAACAGTCAGAAACTATTATTAGTCGACTAGGTTATGGAGTGTAGTCGGCTAGGGGAACAAGATTTGCCTGGGTTAGTCGACTAGTCAAGGGGTCAAGTTGACTACATCAAGACAAATGCAGATGATAAGTTTTTAGAAACTATAATTAGTCGACCAACAGAAAGTATAAGTCGACTACAACATGGATTAGTCGACTAGCAGTTTAGGTAAGTCGACTAATACTGTCAAGAAACAGAAAGTTGATATGAATCTGTGAAGAGACTAAGTCAACTACATAAAGTAGTAATTCGACTAGAGGATATATGAGTCGACTAGACTTAGGTATAAGTCGACTACAAGACTATATTGTGTCTGTGATCAAGACTTTTAATATTCTATAAAAAATATACAAAAATAGCCATATCCTTGAGTAGTCTTGAGCACTTAGAACTCATCATAAGCTTTTGAAATAAAGCTCCATTGCATCTGCATCACAATTGTTATCATCAAAGTCAGAGTTCCAATATTCTTTTGTCATGGGTAATGATCATTCGTGTAATATAGAACGGATAGTTACAGCCTTATCAAGATGTTTAATGGGATGGTGTGGAAACTAAGTGAAGTGAGATATGTATCTCAATTGAAGAAAAATCTTATCTCTGTTGATACCTTGGAAGCATTAGGTCTTAAGATCTGGTAGAGATGATATTCTCAAGATAACTAGAGGTTCGATTGAAGGGTGTCCGACGCAATAACCTATACTACTTAAAGGATAGTATGGTTACAGGGCAAGTGGTGACTTCTATCAGTTCAGATGATGATTATACCCGGCTATGACACATGTGGCTCAGAATACAGGTGAGAAGTCTTTGCAAGATCTAGCAAAGTAAGATTTACTGGAAGGTGCCAAAACCTGCAAGTTGGATTTCTGTGAGCATTGCGTCATCAAAAAGACTAGGTAAAATTCGGCACCACGACTTATTGCACTGAGGGGATTCTTGATTATATTCACACAGATGTTTAGGGACCTGCCAAGACGACATCAATTGGAGAAAATCACTACTTTGTATCTTTTATAGATGATTACTCTAGGCGATATTGAGTATATGCCATGAGGCACAAAAGGGAAGTCCGAAAGTTATTTGTGGAGTGGAAAAGAAATACAGAGAAGTACAGGAAGGAAGATTAAAGTACTCTACTCAGACAACAGTGGACAGTACACCAGTGATCCTTTCCCAGAGCTATGAGGTGATGAGGGCATAGAGAGACACTTCACTATCAAAGGAACTCCAAAACAAACCAAGGCCAAAAGGATGAACAAGACCTTACTGGAGAAAGTTCATTGCATGTTATCCAATGTTGGATTATCGAAATCTTTTTAGGTTAAGGCTTTAGCGTATTCTTGCCATCTCGTTAACAGGATGCTTTCATCTGCGATAGGAGATAAAACTCTTCTGGAAGTTTGGTTGGAGAAAGTTGCTCAGGTTTATGACTCGCTTTGGATATTTGGTTACCCGGCCTGTTATCATATTAAGGAAGACAACTTAGGTCCGAGAGCGAGAAAATGAGTGTTCATATGATTCGAGAAAGGCGCAAAAGGCTACAAAATTTTGGATCTAAAGGACAAGAAGTTTATCTTGACAGGGATGTCACATTCAATGAAGCTTCAATGGTGGAGCCTACAAGCTTTCAGCAGTGGAGAGTGAGAAGAACGATAGGATAGCACAACAGGTGGAGAGTGATGCTACTCCACCATCTCTAGATTGATCAGTTTCATTTGAGATCATACCTAAATTGACACAGGGTAGTGATCATGTAGCCGATCAGGATGTTGAGGATAATAAGAATCAAGGATAGGTTATGGGTGATGTCAAAGAATCCACTGCAGTTGGAAGAACCTAGAAAATTCACGTAAGCCTAGTTGGCCTATTACTTACATGATCATGGCCTATACTCTCCCAGTTGTTGAGGAGGCGATCCTGTCTATATATAAGGAAGCTAAAATCAGTTTATAGTTCAAGATGTGAAAGGATGCCGTGATGGGAGAGATGAATTCTCTACACAAGAATGACACTTGGGAACTAATAGAATTGTCAAGGAAAAGAAGGCGATCGGTAAGTGGGTATTTGCAAAGAAACAGGAATCTCTTAATAGTGATATTATAGCTACAAGGCCAGATTTGTGAGTAAAGGCTACATGTAGCGAGAAGACATTGACTACAATGAGGTATGCTCACCCATTGTAAAGCATTTGTCTACTCAGATTTTGTTGGCACTAGTGGCATGTACAAGTTGAAGCTTGATCAGCTCGATGTAAACCTGCTTTTCTCCATGGCGATCTTGAAGAGGAGATCTATATATCTCAGCCAACAGGTTCAAGACTGCAGGAAAAAAAATATGGTATGCAAGTTGAAAAAAAACATTTTATGGAATAAAGCAATCACTAAGCCAGTGGTATAAGCATTTTGATAGCTTCATAAGCGGCAAGAGGTACACACGAAGTCATTACGACCTATATGTACATTACAATAAGCTACCGGATAGAGGGTACATCAATCTACTATTGTATATGGGTGATATATTCATCACTTAAGAGCAGATACGCGATTGATAAACTGAAGAAAGACTTGTTTTTCAAATTCGAGATGAAGGATCTTGGTGAAGGAAGAACGTGCTAGGCATGGAAATTGAGAGAGACCAAAAGGTGGCAATGTTTGCTTGAATAAATGGAGTATTTGAAGAAGATACTGCAGAAGTTCAATATGAACGGCGACACAAAGTCTGTAAGTACACCATTGCCCCCTCATTTCAAGTTAAAAGCTATTATATATTCTGTCACTATTGAAAAGCCTGAGTATATGTCTCATGTATCATATGCTAACGTAGCTGGGAGTTGATCGGGGCAGAACCGGCACTTAGAAACGTGTGTTTTGAAATCTGTGCATTTGCGTGTGTGCTAATGTTCCCTTGATGCTTTCATTATAGCATGATGGCTCAACGGGTCGAATCCACAGGGACGAGAGGCGATAGAAACATTAACAGTTCTTATTCACATCATATGTTAAAAGTTTCTTTTTGTTAAAGAATAAGAAAAAGAAAAGAAAAGAAATCCAGAAGTGATAGCTGGAGAAGGCGACGAAAATGACGATGTGAAAAACAAAAGAGGAGTGGTTGTCGAATCGGTAAAAGAAAACAAGAAAATAGAAATGAATAGAAGAAAGTGGAGTGATTTAGAAAGTGGGTTTAAAAACAAAATAGGAAAAGAAAAAAACAAAACTTGTGATAAAGAAAATGAAAATGAAGGTGAAGAAGATGAAAATAAGGATGAACTAAGAAGATGGTGATAACAATGTTAGAAAAATGAAAAAAATATTTAGAAATTTTTTTGAAACAAAGTAAAAAGAAAGGAGAAAACAATGAAAGAAAAATCATGACTACTAACTACTAATTGCTCCACTAACCTACTAATCTCTTGGTAATAGTTACCTCACATGGATCCTTGGCCATCATTAATCCTTGACTTTAAGAGACGATATCAAAGGATGGCTCATAAGATTGTTCTTTCACATTCAAACCACACACTTATTTCACACAACAAATTGTAAGATACTAGTAGTAGATCATCAAAACCAAGTAGAGGTGAGCATGAAATAAAGAAGACATTGCAAGTTAGCTTATTAATGGTTAGATGTTAGAATATTATAATGTTAGAATTAATCATCATAAGCTATCAATGGCTCTTGCATGAATAAGGCCTTGTAGATACTATTAGATTCATGTGGGTTATCAAGTAAGCGGTTAGCTAGTTAGTGGCTAGTAGTTAGATTGCCATGAAAAGAAACTAGCTAAGCATCATGTAAAAGATGGAGAAGATTACAATAGAGAAGAAAAGAGACACTTTTACATAGATTGTCACTCTCTATTACATCAATATCTCTCTCTTCCCCTCCAGAATCAACTCAGCCCTACTACAAGATCTAAAAAGTAAAAGAAAATACAAAAGAAAAGAAGAAGAAAATCCTACTCTATAACTAGAAGAGAGAAACCCTAGCCTACTCGATATTCAACCTCGTCTCAGATCCTCTGCAGGGATATTTATAGGAAGAAGAAGTATTTGGAAGGCGAGACGAGGCCACGCGTCGAAAATCGACATGTGGGCCTATAAGAGTACCGCAGAAATGCGACAATTGCTACGTTTTTATGGTAATACCAGGGACCCAGGTCCCTGGTTTTGGTCCATAGTTTCGTCCAGCTGGGAGGAACTTCTAATTATCTCCAATTTTGGGTGAATTAAATCCGGATTTCTTCATATTCACCCCCAATTTCTGGGTCCAATTTATCTTCTAGAAGTTCTCTACCTTGCTCTTTAAGAAATAAGACTTAATTACTCAAAATTGGGTTTAATTAGGCTCTTATTACTCCTTTGCCCTTAAACTCTTGATTATGTAACCCTCGGTTCCCAGTGTTGTATGTCAATACTAGTATCTGATACCCGATTTAATCATCCTGGCAGCCAGATAGAGGCCATTTCAGCTCGCGATTTTATTTCTCAATAGTTTAAATTTTTCAGGATTTTTTATAATTTTTTTCGGAATTATTGGAGAAGAATCTCAATTTTGGGTCGATCGGTGTCATAGGCTGACTACGAGATTTTCAATTAACAATCGGGAATGAATTTCAGAGATCTGACTTACAACAATGTTTAGATGACATCTTCTATTTTTTTGAATTTTTGAATATTTTTTTGAATTAATAGGAGTTTAATCTAATAACCTAATAATTAAATCTGGTTTATATTAAAAATGAAATAAAAATAAAAATAAAAATAAAATAAAAACCCACATGTTAATATAACAAGTTTCGAACCTTTAACCCCCGAACTGATAATTGAATGCCCAACCACAAAGCTACTGTCATGTGTTGTAAAGAAAGAAACCAATATATTTAACCTTTTTCCTCTGCCCTTTATTCTTGCAAAATTAAATAAAACAAAACCACTTTGATTGTTTGTTCCAGGTTTCGAATCCATGACCACCACCCCAAAATCCTAACCCTACACCACTTTGCAAGCACACAAAAATTATTTAAGTTCCGTTTTCTTCTCCTTCTTTCTCCACATCACACACGTTCTCTCCCCCTTCATCTTCCCCACGTCCTCCACTTTTTCTCTCAACTGCACCCACGATATCACGCCCTCCACCTGCATCTCTCTCCCTCCCTCCCTCTATTTCTCACTCACGTTTCCTTCTCTCCCTCTCTTATATTATTCTTTCACTTTTTTTCCCCACACATGACCAAGCTTACACAAACTTAACAGCCCATTGGCTGCCCTCCCCTCCTCCTTTTTTTGCAGCCGGCAACACAATAGCCCCGCCGGCCATCCACGGCAGCAAAACTCCAGGTCAAACCCCCTCCTTGCTGAGCTCCCCGCGCAACCAAGCCCATGTGCTCTAGCAGCCGCGTGCGTGACCCGCCTCCTCCCCCATGCGCTTGGCCGGCAAGCGCGAGTAGCTCGACACTCCGTCGGAGCACTCTATCTCCTTCGCGTCCTCCACGTGCCTCTCCGGAGCCATGGCGGAGCCCACTGTTGGTGCACCCCATTGCCGCATCCAACTTTGGCAACCCATGGACACCCCCAACCCTTCTAAACATCCCAAGCCAGAACCCCCGTCTTCCATGGAGCTATCTTTCACCTCTCCGTGGATCGTCGTTGATCGTTGTCGGCAGGCGCGAATACACATGTGCTCTTCTCGGCGAGATCCTCTATCCATTGACATCCTCTGCGACCTCTGTCCCCTCCACCAGAACCTCCGTCAATGCCGCAAGTCACCCCATTATCCATTACGTGAGTCCTTTCTTCTCTCCCTCTTTGTGTGTATATGTGTGTGTACATTTGCTTTTGAAAGTGTGGGTAATTATGTGTGTCAATAATTATATGAAGTGTGTGTATATTATTGTACATATTAGGTGCATGGGTGTTTTAAGGTGTGCATTTATTTTCATGTGTGCTTGAGTTTGTGTGTGGTGCGTGTGTTCCTGTGAGTTGTTTTCCCCTTCTATTTATAAATTTCGCATATAGATATGTATGTTAATATAGGTGCATTAATATGTGTTGGGTGTAAGTGTAAGTATGTAATAATGAGAAAGAGGGAGTTTTGTGTATCTGTGGGTCTGTGGTTGTGAGCATGAGTATGATTGAGTGGATGTGTAAAAATGTGGGTGAGGGTGTTATTATATGTATGCATATATGTATAGGAGAGAGAGAGTGTGTTTATATGAGTATATGTATGAGTATGTATACATATGTATGTATGCTTGGATGTATGCATGAGTACGTATACGTACGTGTGCGGGTATTAGTTTGTGTGAGTTCATGTGTTATGGCTACGGTTACAGCATTGCGGACTCGCTCGTGCGATCCGAACCGGTAACTGGAGACCCAGACCCGATTTGGATTCGTACTCATTGTGGACCAATACACTGACGATTCGAAGACCGACCCATGGACGATCTGGATATTCCTACCGGCTCGTGCCGTGAAGGGCAGACGGTGATTCAGACCCAAAACCGTGTCATTTCATATGAGTGTTTGTTTGTTACTTATTTATTTATTTATTTATTTATTTATACCAGCGAGTGAATTATTTATTTGTTTATTTAAATCATTTGATTATTTTGTCATTTCATGTGTTGGTGTTATACCATGTGAATACTTATGTTTCATGTCGTTGATAATTTTTCTGTCAAATAGTTAACTCTGTTGATTTTTAGAATTTAAAATGATCTTGGTGTTATGATTTAGAGTTCGGTTCTAATGATCAACTATTTTGATTATGAGCATTGAATAAGTTGGAAAGTGAATAGTTCGGTTATGAAATGAATTATTGGACTTGGATTATCATACGATAGAAGATAGTTTATATATATTTTAGATGTTTGGCCAAAATACGATCTTGATGGACTCCATATTTGGATGCTGAGATATTAGAGTATCATTTCAGGTTTACTCGTTTACTATTTTAGGGATTCAGAATTATGCATGATATACTTGATACCTGGACTTGATTTGATCTTGAGATTAGTATAGTTTGTATATGAGAATAATGGTAGGTTTTGTGCATATTATGTTGGCCCAAGGTTACAATCGCCCGTTGTATTGAGTTTTGATGATTCCAAAACATATATAGTTATTTGTACTAATCATATTTATTGTTTAAGTGTGTTTCAGGGTTCTAAAGATTCATGGAGTTTTCTTCCCTAAAGGATGGTTGTTTTGGCTCAAGTCGGTTCATTTCAGGTTCAAGAATCAAGCTTTGCAAGATCATATGAAGAAGCCCACTTGAAGACTTTGTAGTCACCTAGAACCTATGTAAGAATTAGTTTGTTAAAGTTTGAGGTTGTGAAAAATTGGCTCTACACACACCCCCTCTACACACACCCCCTTCAAAATACAGTTTTTATTTTTGGTATTTGTTTTAAGTTCATGCCTTGATAAATATACATGTCTCAAATTTTTTACAAAATTTTATATCTTGTTTATATCATGTATATCTATCTTTTCAGCATGATACTTAGCCATATATCCTTACAAAATTATTTTGAAAATTTTCCCAAGTCCAGAAAAATTTCCATTTTATAACTGTTTCAGGCCTGGCAGTCGACCGGATCGGTCGACGGCTCTATTCCAGGCCAGGCCGGTCAACCGAGACCTGTGTCCAGGACGTGCACGCTTGTGCATGTCTGTCGGTCGACCGACCTAAAACAGCTTGCTCTCTGTTTTTTGTCGGTCGACCGAGCGGTCGACCGTCAGTACAAACTGTGTTTGCCCTTTGTGGACGGTCGACCGACCAGTCGACCCGAGCCCAACGGTTAGTTGCCAACAGGGCTGCCAGTCGACCGGACCGGTCGACCGACAAGCCTGTCAGCTGCCAACGGCTCTTTCCTCTTTGGTGAAAATCTGAATTCTAATTTTCACCTTGTTTTGTGGCAGGATTTTTCTGACTTTTTGAGGGTTATTTTCTGATCAAATAAACTTAATTTAAATGTGTTTTAATCCTTTCCTCTCCCTATAAATAGAGGGGATTGGTCTCTTGCAAAATCACCAAGAAAAATTCCTAGTTTACAAGTTTTCAAAGAAAGAAAAAGTTTCAAAGCTCTTAATTCTCTCTTGCATTCTTGGCTATTGTTTTTCAGTTGTGTTCTCAAGCAAGTTTCATTTACAACTGAGTTTGTTTTTCTCACTACACTTCTAGAGCTAAAAATTCCATCCTCATTCTATAAGGAAGTTGTAAAGAGAAAGTTTGTAAGAAGTTTGTGATCCTTTTGGTGATCACTTGGCTACTTTTCCTTCTTCTTGTTCTTGTTGAGATACCTCTTCGGTAGAGGTTTGTAAGTGGTGGAGTTCGGTACTCCGGTCTTTGGTAGACCTTGTAAAGTCCTCGGTGGATAGTGGAAACCCTTCACGGCGGTGAAGGCGGGGAGTAGAGCGGTGGCTCAAACCTCGAAACAAATACTTTGTGTTTGCGATTGATTTTCTCTTTGCTCTCTATTGCTCTTACTTTCTTACTTGTGATATTGCTATTCTTTCATACCTTGTGATATATCTTGTGTGCATTTCATTATTATTTCAAATTCATTTCTTGCTAACTTGTCGATCAATTCTCATATAACAAGATTGCAATGCGCACCTCTAACTCTTAGCTAGAGGAATCACGAGGAAGGAGTTCAGAGCCCTTCACCAGGTATTCAGCTCTTAGTCTTGTTTTGAGAGATCGTTGCATCAATCATTCATACTTGTTTTAAAAAGATTGTTAGATTAGCATTTACACCTATTCACCCCCCTCTAGGTGTTTTCAATTGGTATCAGAACATTGGTCTCTAGGCTCTTGTTTAACAACCTTAGAGAGATCGACTATTTGCTAATCATTTCATCCATTTTTCACACACTTCCACTTAGTAAAAATGGCCGATGGAATTAAGACCCCATCAAAGTTTAATGGCCTTACTTTCTCATATGGAAGGTTAAGATGACCATTTTCTTGCAATCCCTAGGAAGCCGGGTTGCAAAGGCGGTGACCAAACCATTTAGTGCACCCACCGGTAATGAGTCCACTTGGTCCGAATTGAGACCAAAGAATTTGATACTAACTCTAGGGCACACTATGCATTACTCCAAGCACTTAATGATATGATATCGCTAGAGTAATTCATTGCAAATCCGCACATGAAATTTAGACTCACTTGCTTGTTACTCATGAGGGAACCTCACAAGTGAAGAGAGCTAAAATAGACCTTCTTCGTTCCCAATATGAAAATTTCTCTATGCATGATAATGAAACCATAGATGATATGGTTATAAGATTTACAAAGATCACTAATGGACTTTCTTCTCTAGGTGATGCTATTGACAACGACCAAGAGTAAGGAAGATCATCCGGGCTCTTCCTCCCGCATGGGAAGTCAAAGCAACTACCTTAAAGGAACTCAATGAGAAGGAGAAGATAGAGCTTATAGGTCTCATTGGGAACCTCAAGACCCATGAGATGGAGAGAAAGTAAGGGTGGAAATGGCTCCTTCCAAGAAGAAAGATATTGCCTTCAAGAGTCAATCCTCATACTCCGACGAAGACGATGAAGAAGAAGATGACGAAGAGCTCTCACTTCTTGTGAAGAACGTTCAGAGGATGTACAACAAGGCAAAGTTCCAAGGTAGAAGGAGATGGCAAGGTGGTAAAGAAGAGAAGAAAATTATTTGCTTCAATTGCCAAAGGCCGGGTCATATTGTTGCGGAGTGCCCGGATAAAGTCAAGCCTTCCACCTCCAAGAAGCCTTACAAGAAGAAAGCATTGAAGGCTACATGGGATTCCGAGAGTGAATCCAAGGAGGAAGTTGATACCGCCAACATGTGCTTCATGGCTAATGAATGCACAAGCAAGGTAACCCCTTCCACTTCTTTTGATGATGAGCTTTCCATGGATGAATTAGGAGAAGCATTTGTAGAACTCTCACATAACTATGATTTTCTTAAGAAAAATTATTTAAAATGAAAAAGGAAATTGAGTCTCTTAATCATCATGTTTTTACCCTTACTAAAGAAAAAGATGAATTATCTTCTACTTTAGTTTTCACCCAAAAAGATTTTGATAACTATAAGATTTCTTGCAAGGGTAAGTTTCCACAAGTTAATGAAAATGAGATTTCTATGCTAAAAGAGAAAATTGATTCTCTAGGAGTTATTTTAAAAAAGTGTGAATTTGATAAGAATAGGCTTGAGGCTATGTTTCCTAAGAAACAAGCCCCTAAGAAACAACCCCATGTTATGCATGCTCATATTCATAAATCACAACCTTTACATCATGCCAAACCCTCCAAACATGCTCACCCTCCACACACACATCATGCATTCATGTATGGGAAGGTATTTTCATGCACTTTCTGTAGCCCTAAAGGTCACTTAGTTAAGTTTTGCTATGATAGACTTAATGCATCTCATCATAATGTTTGGGTTCGAAATACTAACTTTCAAGGACCCAAGAAAATTTGGGTAACAAAGTCAATAAATTTGTTAAATGATGTAGGTACTTTCCAAGGCGCAACGACGTAAAGAATTGTGGTATCTTGATAGTGGTTGCTCAAGGCATATGACCTGGGATATCAACAACTTTGCAACCCTATCAAGATACCATGAAGGTGGCACTGTCACCTTCGGAGATGATACCAAGGGTAAAATCATCGGTATTGGTAATGTTAAACTTGGTACATCCCCTTTAATAGAAAATGTTGTTTTAGTTGATGGCCTCAAGCATAATCTCTTGAGTGTTAGTCAACTTTGTGATAAAGGTTTTGATGTTGTTTTTGATAATTTAGCATGTAAAGTTATTGATAGACTATCCAACACATGTATATTTTCCGGTTTTCATGAAAGCAATATATACATGATTGATTTGTCTAATATGTCTTGCAATATCACTTGTTTGAAAGCCCTCGATGATGACTCTTGGTTGTGGCATAGAAGATTAGGCTACATTTCTTTTGACTATCTATCTAGGTTAAACAACAAGGAAATGGTGAAGGGTATTCCTTGCTTGAACTTTGAAAAGGACCGTGTTTGTGACGCGTGTCAACTTGGGAAACAAACCAAGTCCTCTTTCAAGTCAATCAAGGATATCATGACATCACGTCCCTTGGAGTTGATCCATATGGATTTGTTTGGTCCTACTCAAACCAAAAGTCTAAGTGGGAATCGTTTTGCATTTGTTTTAGTTGATGATTTTTCGCGTTTTACTTGGGTTTTCTTTTTAGAGCATAAAAATCAAGCTTTTTCACATTTTCAAGCCTTTAAGAAAAGAGTTGAAAAGGAAAATGATTCTTCTATTTTAGGAATAAGAAGTGATAGAGGTGGTGAATTCATTAACCTACCCTTTATCACTTTTTGTGAAGAACATGGAATTAAGCATGAACTATCTTGTCCTAGAACTCCACAACAAAATGGAGTAGTTGAACGAAAAAATCGAACAATACAAGAGATGGCTAAGATAATGATTAGTGAATATGGTCTCCCACATTATTTGTGGGCCGAGGCCGTTAATACATCATGCTATATATCAAATCGTGTTTTTTTATGCAAAAATACTTCAAAAACATCTTTTGAGATTTATTTTTCTAGAAAGCCAAATGTTTCATACTTTAAAGTTTTTGGATGCAAATGTTTTGTTTTAAATACAAAAGAGAATTTGGGAAAATTTGATGCTAGGTCTTATGAAGCAATCTTTGTAGGTTACTCAAATACTAGTAAAGCTTATAGAGTTTTCAATAAGTCATCTTTAACTATTGAAGAGTCTATACATGTAAAATTTGAGGAATCTAATGTGTTTGTTAAGAATATTATAGAAATAGATTCCTTGCATGAAGACATGGAGAAAGTCACTTTGAAGGACTCACCTACTATTGAAGGCATGCCAAAGGAAGATGAAGGAAGCGAAATTAAGGATCAAGAGGCTCAAGGAAATGAAATTCAAAGAATTGATGTGGAGCCTACTCAACAACTTCCAAAGGATTGGAGATACAATCCACATCATCCCAAGGACCTTGTTTTAGGTGAAGTATCTCAAGGGGTAACTACACGTTCTCAACTTCATGATTTTTGTGGACACTATGCTTTTATTTTTCACTTTGAACCCAAAAGCGTCCTCGAAGCCGAGGCCGACTCATATTGGTTACTAGCCATGCAAGAGGAACTCAATCAATTTGAGCGCAACCAAGTTTGACACCTTGTTCCTAGGCCCCACGATAGACCAACAATTGGTACTAAGTGGATCTTTAAGAACAAGCTGGATGAGTCGAGTAACGTTGTTAGGAATAAAGCTAGGTTAGTTGCCCAAGGTTACACTCAAATCGAAGGTATCGATTTTGAAGAAACCTTTGCACCCGTAGCACGGCTTGATGCCATACGGATGACACTTGCATTTGCTTCATATAAAGATTTTAAGCTTTTTCAAATGGATGTTAAAAGTGCTTTCTTAAATGGATTTATTGAAGAGGAGGTGTATGTTGAACAACCCCCCGGGTTTGTTGATCCTACACATCCGAATTTTGTTTCAAACTTGACAAAGCTCTTTATGGTTTAAAACAAGCCCCTAGGGCTTGGTATGAAAGACTTTCTTCATTTCTAATTTCAAATGGTTTTAAGAAAGGAAAAATTGATACTACTTTATTTACAAAACATGTTAAAAATGATATTCTTATTGTGCAAATTCATGTGGATGATATCATTTTTGGTTCCACTAATGAACCCTTTGCCAAGTTTTTTGAATCATGCATGAAGGAAGAATTCAAAATGTCTATGATGGGTGAGCTCAACTATTTCCTTGGTCTCCAAATCAAGCAAAGAAAGGATGGGATCTTCATCAATCAAGCCAAGTACACAAAGAACTTATCAAGAGATTTGGACTTGAAGGAGCTAGAACTAGCAAAACTCCCATGGCAACAACCACCAAGCTTGACAAGGATGAACAAGGTAAAAGTGTAGACATTAAGCTTTATCGTAGCATGATTGGTAGTTTATTGTATTTGACGGCTAGTAGGCCGGATATTATGTTTTGTGTATGTCTTTGTGCTCGTTTTCAATCCTGTCCTAAGGAGTCTCATTTAGTAGCGATAAAACGCATTATTAGTACCGTAAGGGCACAATTGAAATCAGTTTGTGGCATCCGAAAACCGGACTATTTGACATGAAGAGTTTTTCGGATGCCGACTATGCGGGTTGTAGGTTAGATAGGAAGAGTACAAGTGAAACATGTCAATTTCTTGGTAATTGTCTTGTTTCTTGGTCTTCCAAAAAGCAAAATTCGGTAGCCCTTTCAACCGCCGAGGCGGAGTATGTTGCAGCCGGAGCTTGTTGTGCACAAGTTCTTTGGATGAAACATACTCTCCTTGACTATGATTTGCATTTTGATCATATTAAAATATTTTGTGATAATACTAGTACTATTCATATGACTAAAAATGCAAATCAACATAGTAAAACTAAGCATATTGACATTAGATATCACTTTCTTAGAGATCATTATGAGAAAGGTGATATTGACATTGATTATGTTTCTACCGATTTTCAACTTGCCGATATTTTTACAAAACCTCTAGACTATGCTAGATTTTCATTTATTTATGGTGAGTTAAATGTTTGTATTATAGATTCTTGAAAGAAAATTTTCTTATTTTTTACCCTTTTTGATGTATGACAAAAAGGGGGAGAAATAGTTAGTTAGTTTTGAAGTTTTATGCAATTGTATTTTGTTTTTGTGCATTGTGTTTTGTATACTTTTTATGCTTTATGTATATAGCCTTTCAGTTTTACATATAATCAGTCTTTTATACATAGCATAATTTGAGGGGGAGCTTCCAAGCTCTTTTCCCATGTTTAAAATAACTATATGTTTTGTCATCATCAAAAGGGGGAGATTGTTGGCCCAAGGTTACAATCGCCCATTTTATTGAGTTTTGATGATTCCAAACATATATAGTTATTTGTACTAATCACGTTTATTGTTTAAGTGTGTTTCAGGGTTCTAAAGATTCATGGAGTTTTCTTCCCTAAAGGAAGGTCGTTTTGGCTCAAGTCGGTTCATTCGGGTTCAAGAATCAAGCTTTGCAAGATCATATGAAGAAGCCCACTTGAAGACTTTGTAGTCACCTAGAACCTATGTAAGATTAGTTTGTTAAAGTTTGAGGTTGTAGAAAATTGGCTGTACACACACACACACCCTTCAAAATATAGTTTTTATTTTTGGTATTTGTTTTAAGTTCATGCCTTGATAAATATACATGTTCTCAAATTTTTACAAAATTTTATATCTTGTTTATATCATGTATATCTATCTTTTTAGCATGATACTTAGCCATATATCCCTACAAAATTATTTTGAAAATTTCCCAAGTCAAGAAAAATTCCAATTTTATAACTGTTTTAGGCCTGGCAGTCGACCGGATCGGTCGGCCGGCTCTATTCCAGGCCAGGCCGGTCGACCGACCAGTCGACCGAGACCTGTGTCCAGGACGTGCACGCTTGTGCACGTCTGTCGGTCGACCGACCGGTCGACCGACCTAAAATAACTTGCTCTCTGTTTTTTGTCGGTGACCGAGCGGTCGACCGTCAGTACAAAACTGTGTTTGCCCTTTGAGGACGGTCGACCAACCGGTCGACCCGAGCCCAACGGCTAGTTGCCAACAGGGCTGCGGGTCGACCGGACCGGTCGACCGACAAGCCTGTCAGCTGCCAACGGCTCTTTCCTCTTTGGTGAAAATATGAATTCTGATTTTCACCTTATTTTGTGGCAGGATTTTTCTGACTTTTTGGGGGTTATTTTCTTATCAAATAAACTTAATTTAAATGTGTTTTAATCCTTTCCTCTCCCTATAAATAGAGGGGATTGGTCTCTTGCAAAATCACCAAAAAAAATCCCTATTTTACAAGTTTTCAAAAGAAAGAAAAAGTTTCAAAGCTCTCAATTCTCTCTTGCATTCTTGGCTATTATTTTTCAGTTGTTTTCTCAAGCAAGTTTCATTTACAACTGAGTTTTTTTTTCTCACTACACTTCTAGAGTGAAAATCCCCATCCTCATTCTATAAGGAAGTTGTAAAGAGAAAGTTTGTAAGAAGTTTGTGATCCTTTTGGTGATCACTTGGCTACTTGTTCCTTCTTCTTGTTCTTGTTGAGATACCTCTTCGGTAGAGGTTTGTAAGGGGTGGAGTTCGATACTCCGGTCTTCGGTAGACCTTGTAAAGTCCTCGGTGGATAGTGGAAACCCTTCACGGCGGTGAAGGCGGGGAGTAGAGTGGTGGCTTGAAACTCGAAACAAATACTTTGTGTTTGCGATTGATTTTCTCTTTGCTCTCTATTGCTCTTACTTTCTTACTTGTGATATTGCTATTCTTTCATACCTTGTGATATATCTTGTGTGCATTTCATTATTGCTTCAAATTCATTTCTTGCTAACTTGTCGATCAATTCTCATACAACAAGATTGCAATACGCACCTCTAACTCTTATCTAGAGGAATCACGAGGAAGGAGTTCAGAGCCCTTCACCGGGTATTCGGTTCTTAGTCTTGTTTTGGGAGATCGTTGCATCATTCATTCATACTTGTTTTAAAAAGATTGTTAGATTAGCATTTACATCTATTCACCCCCCTCTAGGTGTTTTCATATTAGTTACCAGACTTAATATTCTACTATTCGGTGATAAATCAAGTGATGATTAGATTCTGAGGATTTTGCTTTATCAATAAAATGAGAGGTTTATCAGTTAATTGAAATTATAAATGAATTTTTTGAGGGTGGATTTCATGTGAACCCATT
The DNA here is from genome assembly GCA_038442645.1 of Agave tequilana. Lineage (NCBI taxonomy): Eukaryota > Viridiplantae > Streptophyta > Magnoliopsida > Asparagales > Asparagaceae > Agave > Agave tequilana. Next base: position 61,337 of record JAVJIF010011411.1, read on the forward strand.
TTACTATTTTGGATCTGGGACTATCTATGACATGGCTTAGACGGCGATTGGAATTGGATACTGGATTTTGATTGGTACATGATTATCGTTATATGTATAAATACTTGAGTGAGTTTATTTGCAGAGTTAGACTGGTATAATAGAGTAAATCTTGAATACTGGTCTATTTTAATTTCCCGAGGTTGGAAGATAGGTATACGTAGGATTTGCTTGAGTTCGTGGATTTCATATTTAACAGTTGATGATTACCTTGGTATGTGGATCTGTGATTGAACTTGACTGACGTGAGAGTGTTTTGATCGAATTGTTTAATGAGGAATTGATTAGAAATAATGAGAAGTTAGCTTATTATTTTGAGATCGAGATAAATTGATTAGAGGTCGCTAGTTATTTATGTTGGGACTCTGATGTATTGGTGACTAAGGATAGATATGCAGATAATATAAAAGATGGGGTTAGATCGATATGATCGAGGAACTGATTATTGATTTATTGAAGTGGCTACTGTAATAAATATTGACTTTGGAGTCACCAATGTATGAGATTTGACTGATTCTATATGAGATTATATTGTATGGTATTAGTGTCTAGACCTGTTTATGTAATTATTCATGTTATTAAAAGTTACTGGGAAAACATCGTTAGACCGTAACTCTTGGTACAACTCTATTCATCGTTTACTCGATTATTATTACTGTACTGTACTGTTACTATTACTGTCACCACATTATCCCAGTATTCATGGTAACATGGATATTGACTGATTTAACTGAATTAAATAATAATGTAAAAAGGCAACTTACACTGGGATTTAGGAAATTGATGGAGAAGACAGCATCTGTATTTTGGGTGGACTTAGGATACAGGTTGCGCAGCCAAAATGAGGGTTCTACTGCAGGATTTTCGGGGATGACTGGCATCCATCTGATATTACTGTTATTGTTATCGTTAATGAGTACCTAGCGGTACGGGCCTGGTTCAGTGCCAGGCATCTGGGGCCGTGGTATCGGGTATGTACGGGACCCACTTAAAGCATGGACAATGTCTTTAACCAATCAGTTTTAATAAATTAGGACCTTGATTGACAAGTGTGGTTGGCGTAGTATGGGATGCGTCTACTGCATGTGACAATTGGTGTTCGCTGACATAATTAATGACAAAACTGAAATCTTAGATTAACATTGTAGACTGAACTTGATATATATATATATATATATATATATATATATATATATATATATATATATATATATTTGACTGATTGTAGACATCTGATTATACCAATGACCTAATAGTACACCTGACACGGAATTGGACATCTGATTTTGTATTGATGGGCTTTATTACCTTCTATTCATATTTATGTCTTATTTTTGTTTTATTCCAGTATATATGTTTCAAGTCTGTTCACATTTATATTCACATGTCTTTTCCTTTATATTCTTACACATTCACGAGGAGTTCTAACTCCCTGGATTTGCATATCCAGATCTGAGGCTATTTATTGACGACCAGATATTTGGAGAGAATTACATGCACTTGAAGAGCCGCAGTCTCTCTCTTCCTGATTATCGGTATCCCTGCTCTTTTATTCATATATCGCATCCAATCACATTTCATATTCTTATTCATATGCTATCATTGTGTTGGATTATATGTATTATTGTAGTGATTTTAGTGCCTTTATAGATGATTATATAGTTTGTATAGGTTACTTTAAGCTCAGCGTTTATATGTAGGGCTTTCTCCTCGCGTATATACATCGCTGACTCTCGTCGCGACTCTGTTTCCCTGTATTTTGGAAAGCGGGGCGTGACAGGGTTTTCTTGGTATCAGAGCCAAGTTTGAAATAAAAAGGACTGGTTCTTACCAGTGATCTGAACGTGTTATAATTACACTGTAATATACATATATTACTTACACAGTGATACTAAGTCCACTTGGGAATCAAGTGTCCTTTCTTTGAAAATCTATCACTTGATTCTTTTGATGTCCTTGATTCAAACTCTTCTCCTAGAGTAATCTGGATTCCATTTTGATTCTTATTCTTCTGCCCGATTCTTCTGCCTGATCTTATTCTTGGAACCGGTTACTCCATGTTAAAGCTGGTAGTAGATATCAGAGCGCACAGCGGAAGCGTGGTATCCCAGAGAGACGACTTGGAAGCTTATTTTCTCCTCCCTTATTTTAATTCTCCTTACCATTCCTCGCCTTATTGAAATTTCGGGGATGAAATTTTTATAAGGTGGGTAGGATTGTAACCTTCGGTTCCCAGTGTTGTATGTCAATACTAGTATCTGATATCTGATTTAATCATCATGGTAGTCGGATTGAGACCGTTTCAACTCGAGATATTATTTCCCAATATTTTGAATTTTTCTGATTTTTTAGAATATTTTGAAAATTATTGGAGAAGAATCTCTAATCGGGGTCGATCGGTGTCACAGGCTGACTCTGAGAATTTTTAATTAACAATCAGGAATGAATTTTAGGGATCTGACTTCATAATAATGTTTTAGATGGCATATTTTATTTTTGTGAATTTTGAGTATTTTTCTGAATTAATTGGAGTTTAATCAAATAACCTAATAATTAAATCTGGTTTATATTAAAAATGAAATAAAAATAAAATAAAATATAAACCCGCATGTTAATACAACAAGTTTTGAACTTTTAACTCCCAAACTGATAATTGAATCTCAACCACATGGCCGCTTTGGCGTGTGGTAAAGAAAGAACCCAACTATATTTAACCCTTTTCCTTACCCTTTATTCTTGCAAAATTAAATAAAACCATACCACTTTGATTGTTTGTTCCAAGTTTCGGACAACTCCAAAATCCCAACTCCTACACCACTTTACCACATTGGCGTGTTGTAAGAAAGCACACAGAAATTATTGAAACTCCATTTTCTTCTCCTTCTTTTCCCACATCACACACGTTCTCTCCCCCTTCATATTCCCTACGTCCTCCACTTTTTCTCTCAACTGCACCCACATCCCCACGCCCTCCACCTGCGTCTCTCTCCCTCCCTCTATTTCTTACTCACGTTTCTTCTCTCCCTCTCTTATATTATTCTCTCACTCTCTTTTTTCCCACACATGATCAAGCCTGCACAAACCCAACTGCCCACTAACCACCCTTCCGTTCTCCTTTTTTTGCAGCCGGCAACACAACAGCCCCGCCGGCCATCCACGGCAGTAAAACTCCAGGCCGAACATCCTCCTTGCTGAGCTCCCCATACAACCAAACCCATGTGCTTTCGTAGCCGCGTGCGTGACCTGCCTCCTCCCCCATGCGCTTGGTCAACGAGCGCGAGTAGCTCAAAAGCTCCGTCGGAGCACTTTATCTCCTCTGCGTCCTCCGCGCGCCTCTCCGGAGCCATGGCCGAGCCCACTGTTGGTGCACCCCATTGCCGCATCCAACCTTGGCAACCCGAGGACACCCCAACCCTTCTAAACATCCCAAGCCCGGGCCCCCATCTTCCACGGAGCCGTCTTCCGCCTCTCTGTGGATCGCCCGTCGATCACCGTCGGCGAGCTCGAACGTACCCGCGCTCTTCCCGATGAGATCCTCTATCCATCAATATTCTCCGTGGTCTTCTTTCCCTCTGCCGGAACCTCCATCAACGCGCCGCAAGTCACCCCATTATTCATTATGCGAGTCCCTTCTTCTCTCCTTCTTTGTAAATATATATATAATATGTGTATACATTTGCTTTTAAAAGTGTGGGTAATTATGTGTGTCAATAATTATATGAAGCGTATGTATATTATTGTACATATTAGGTGCATGGGTATTTTAAGGTGTGCATTTATTTTCATGTGTGCGTGAGTTTGTGTGTGGGTGCGTGTGTTCCTGTGAGTTGCTTTCCCCTTCTATTTATAAATTTTGCATATAGATATGTATGTTAATGTAGGTGCATTAATATGTGTTGGGTGTAATGGTAAGTATGTAATAATGAGAAAGAGTGAGTTTTATGTGTCTGTGGGTCTGTGGTTGTGTGCGTGAGTATGATTGAGTGATTGTGTGATAATGTGGGTGAGGGTTTTATTATATGTATGCATATATGTATAGGAGAGAGAGAGAGAGTGTGTGTGTGTGTGTGTGCGTGTGTGAGTACGTATACATATGTACGTATGCTTGGATGTATGCATGAGTACGTATATGTATGTGTACGAGTATTAGCTTGTGTGAGTTCATGTGTTATGGCTGCATGTTACAATTTATTGGACTCGCTCGTGCGATCCGAACTGGTAAAGGAGACCTGGATTCGATTTGAATTCGTGCTCATTGTGGACCAATACACTGACGATTCGAAGACCGATCAATGAGACGATTTGGATATTCCTACAGGTTCGTGCGGTGAAGGGAAGACGGTGATTCGAGCCCGAAACCGCGTCATTTCATTTGTGTGTTTGTTTGTTGCTCTATTATTTATTTATTTATACCAGCGTTTGAATTGTTTATTTGTTTACTTAAATCATGTGATTATTTTTGTCAATCACATAGAGGGGGGTGAATAGGTGATGGCTAATCTAATGGTCACTAAATGCGAAATTAAAAACTATTATGATGCAAATTAAACTTCTTACACTAAACACCAAGTTTAATACAAGAGTGTTGCCGAATTCCCAGTGAAGAGCTCTGGACAAACTTCTCAAGATTCCTCTAAATAAGAGTTGAGGTGTCGCGTTAGCTCTCTTGGTTGAAAACTAGTGTTAGCAAACAATCCCCAAGCATATATCAATTAAGCACAATAAGAATATCAAGCATGTAAAGATAAACACAATAGAAGCATGCAAGATATAAATAAGGAGATAGAGAGAGCAATCGCAAATACGGGATATTTGTTTCGAGGTTCGAGCACACTTGCTCTACATCCCCGCCTTCGACACTACGAAGGATTTCCACTAGAATCGATCCCACTGGATCACTCCTCGGTGCCGCAACACCTATAAGCTCTCAGACTCCCTAGTCCGTACACACCTCAAACTCTCTATCTCGCTGAGGCCGCACCTTAAACACGAAGTTCACACACGAACTAGAAACCACCGCGAACACACTTGTCCGCCTCCTCAAAGTACAAAGTAGAACTTTGGTGATTATAACTTTTTGATCACCTAAAATCCTCTCACAACAAATCCTCCTATAGGTAGATATAGCAATGGATAGCTCAAGTGTTGTGTGAGAAAACAAGGATTGAAATGGTGGAGGAAAAACTCAAGAAATCACTTAAAAACACTCTTGATAAAAACTCCCCTTTTGAATGGAAATATTTGCTCTTAATCAAGTGGAGGAAAACCTCTAAATAGTCTAGGAAAAACTGGTAAAAACCACTTGAAAAATCTTAGAGAAAACAGCCCCCAAATGGCCCAATTTATAGAGCTCCAAAAACTAGCCGTTATGGGCCAGACAGAGCTGACGGTCGACCGCCCGGTCGACCGCCAACGGTCAGATTTCTGACCGTTGGGGCAGCGGTCGACCGGCCCGGTCGATCGAACCTCTGGAACAGAGAGCAGACTCTCTGCTGGTCGACCGTCCCGGTCGACCGAGGATTTCCAGAGAGCAAAGCTCTCTGGACGGTCGACCGTTCAGGTCGACCGGGCCTCCAGCCAGATACTGGCGTGCACGCTGTGCACGTCGGTCGACCGAGACGGTCGGCCGACTTCAGGCTTCGGTCGACTGTCCCGGTCAACCGGCTGAAGCCAGGTCAGGGATTTTTGGGAAAGAAAACTTGATCATTTTGGCTCAATTAAAATCCCATAAATTACTAAAAATCTACAAAAATAATTTTACTAATATACTTTGATAAACAAATATGCTTGCACAAAATCAAGGCATGTTACAAATAATTTGGAATATTTTTGTAACTTGAAAATTTTGGCTTAAAAAGAAAACTGTATTTTCCAAATTGATTTTTCCAAAACTTATTTTTCTAAACTTATCCAAATACAAAAATAAGATATTCAAACTCATTTAAAACATAGAGTGTATGGATATGATCCACTACATAAACATGGTGAAATATCTATGTTTTTGACATTAAGCTCTAAATACGGTTTTGATTAAAACATGCAAACTAGAATACCAAAAACCAAACCGGTAATTTCTAAATGAAAACTCTTTTGTAAAAACACATATAAATATCAAGAGTGTGTGTGTATAGATATACTTGAGCGATCCACCAACTATTCTATCCTTTACATTTTATCTAAAAACAAAATCTTATAAAACAAACCTAGACACAAGTCTTGATCTTCTTGAAGTCTTCACTTGAAGTCTTCTCATCTTCTTGACTTGGTCCAAACACGATCCAACGAGCTCGACTCCTCTTGAGTACTTGATGTGGTCTTGATGCACAAGCTCTTGAATCAAACCGTGTTAGCTCCAAAACTTGACTTTAAATCCTTTATTGAAGCTACACACCTACTAAGATCTTGATCACAAATCTGAAACTAATTAAACACAAGATCATTAGTACTATAACTACATGAGTTGATCATCATCAAAACTAGAGTGATGGGCCTTTGGGCCAACAATCTCCCCTTTTGATGATGACAAAACTTATGAAGTTATATATGCATGGATTAAAGTAAAGCTCCAAAGAAGCTCCCCCTTAACTCATGCATATCAATAAACAAATAAATATGGCAATGAAGTACATAAACATGTATGTAAATGTATGGAGATAAACATGCCAATCAAGCATAAAACAAATCAAATTCTTTTTCTCCTATTTGCAAAACAAAACATATATGCATAAACATAAATACTTCTCCCCCTTTATGAATAAAGCAAGGAAAACATGCATATATACCAAAATACTTCTCCCCCTTTTTGTCAATCATCAACAAAGAGGTTAAAGTAAAAACAAAATCAATAAATTTTTATCCCCCTTTTTGTCCGAAACATAGAATCAATAAAGGAGTAATCATAAACAAATCAATAAAAGGTTATATGCGATATACATTCATGAAGAGGAAGACGCTAAGTTAGCTTCCCTACATATATGCATTACATGAAGAAGGGATGACAAGCCCTAATTCACATAACACATAATCTGTAATGCATAAGAGGAGATGTGAAACTCTCCCTACTCACGTGTACCGCATAAAGAAGAGTTGTCAAGCTCCTCAATATAAGATACACTCAACATGAATCTATATGTAGAAGAGATGTTAAGCTCCCCTTGCATATAGGCAATACAAATCAAAAATATTTTGATTTTTAATTATTCAAACAAAATTTTGAATTTTTTCTCAATAAAACAAATTTTGAGAATCAAATTTTAAGATATCTTATAAACAAAAAATTTTTAAGATACCAATTGTAGTCAAATTTTAAGATACCAATGTAAATAAACATTACATTTTTTTGAATTTCTTAAATAGGTAAAACATCTTGATATCAATTGAAATTTATAATAAACTTGAAACATATTGATGCCAATTTAAAAATAATGATCAATTTTCTTATAAGCTTATGCATTATTATAAAAATATCAATTGAAAAATCAATAAAAAAACAAGATTTGAAGTAAACTTAGCATAAGCAAACTTTGTGCTTTAAATATATAAATCAATTGTAAAGCAAGCACACTAAAGTCATATATATATGTATGAAAAGAGAATACCAATAGAAATTGATATTATTTGAAATGAAGCATACATATATAGGAAACAAAATATGAGTATATACAAAATGAAAATACCAATTGAGATCAAGTATATAACACATAACTACCAAATGAAGAATAATAACTAGTTAAAATAATTTTTGAAAAACTAGTTAAAGATCCTTCAAAAACATCAAAACATGTGTTTTTCATGAATTATACCAAATAAACAAAAGTTGATACTCAAAATCGATAAAGCACAAAATATGTTCATGAAACAAGGTCATGACAAAACAAATAAAGTGTGAGTGTTCAAAAATCATGTAAATAGCATTTTCATGAAAATAATCAATAATGCTCAAAGCAAACATGAATTTTATCAAACAAATCATGAAAGTTCATTTTTCATTTTTAAAACAAACTTCTAGGTATATGTATGATTTTATCTAAAACTAACAATATGCATACATATCCCATAAAAAGAGTCCATAATGTAAATTGCATGAAGAAAAATGACTCATGGGGTATACATGTATATTTATTAGATTTGAATACAAAATACATATACATGAAGCAAACACATGAAAATAAGCAAAACAAGTATAAATGAGAGAATCATCAAAACTAGGCTATACATATGCATATAGTGAGTACAAATGAACAATGAAGTGCAAACATATATGAATCAATTTGTTGCTCACTACTTGTACAAATATACATCCAAGTTTTGATAAAAACTACATTTAAACTAGTATTTACCATATGAAGCACAAAACAACTAAAACATGAACATGCTAAAAATATCACATATGAATAAGCATGTAAATAAACTAAGAGTTTTAGAGATAGTTACCAAACCAAGGAACTATGCTCCAAATCTCCAAAACATGGTGGTTGTCCCACCAAACCTCTTTGATAGCAGTGCATCAAATATGTGTCCATCAAGTCCATGTGCATCCACCATCAAGGCACCTTCCCTCTCACGTTTTGTGAGAGCCCGCACCTATATCAAAAACACAAAGTGGGGATTTTGGTACCCATTTTCTTTTGGGTCCTTGGGGGTTAGCTTGTGAGGAACCCAAAATTTTTATTATTAGCAAAATTAATATGATGTATTCTATCAAAGAAAAATTTTGCTAAATGGCCTTTGCGGCCACAATGTGTACACTTATACACCTTAGTATGCATATGTGTATGTTTGTGATCGTGGTGTGCAAAATGTGCATATGCATGATGAGGGTGATGTGCATGGACATGTGGAGCTTGTTTCTTTGAAAACAAGGACTCCAATCTAGAATGGTTAAATGTACATGAGCTCAAGGTGGAGCTCAAACAATTAATCCTATTTTTCAAAACATTCATCTCACTATCATTAATGGTGGCAAGTAAAGCATGGTGAGATTTAGAATCATTTTTCTTATTCTTTTTAGAAACATATTCTTTTCCTTTTTCAATCATTTTTCTTTTCAAAGAAGTGTTTTCTTGAAAAGCAACTTCCTTTTGTTTTTCCACCAAAATAATCTCATTTTTCGAAAACATATTTCCTTCACATAAATCATCCAATTTAGACATCAAGGAAATATTTTCATTTTTCAAAGATTCATTTTCTTTAAAAACATTTTCAAAATTTTCTTGTAAAGAATCTTTTTCTTTTAACATGCAATCAAATTTCTTTTTCAAATTTTTATTATCTTTCTTAAGCATGTCATATTTTTCAAGAAGTTGTTGATAAAAAGATGTAAGCTCATCATAGGACATATCAACATCTTCATTTAACTCGGATTCGATGTTTACCTCAAGGGGGTTATCCCCTTGGACCATATAGCACAAGTTGGAGGTGTCACTTCCACATCCGAGTCGCTCCCCGCATAATATTGTTCATTTTCGCCAAGGGAGATGAGGGTGTTCCATGCTATAAAAGTCGAATCAATGTTAGAAGCCCTAGATAAATAATCATTATTTAGGGTTGACTTTAAAGCATGTAGGGCTTTTGCATTAGCCTCATTATACTTGCTATCATTAACATATGAATCTTTAATTGTAGCAAGATAAACATGAATGCCTAGGGCCTTGAGAAATAAAGACATCTTAACCTTCCAAGTTTGGATGTTAAGAATGTCAAAGGTGGGAGGTGACATGAAGTCCATGGTGTGTGTACAAATTTTGTGATTAGCCTAAAAAGAGGATCTTTAACTCTAAGTTGTAAGACCCAAATCAAGAGCACTTGGCTCTGATACCAATTGTAAATCACCTAGAGGGGGATGAATAGGTGATGGCTAATCTAATGGTCACTAAATGCGGAATTAAAAACTATTATGATGCAAATTAAACTTCTTACACTAAACACCAAGTTTAATACAAGAGTGTTTCCGAATTCCAGTGAAGGACTCTGGACAAACTCCTCAAGATTCCTCTAAATAAGAGTTGAGGTGCCGCGTTGGTTCTCTTGGTTGAAAACTAGTGTTAGCAAACAATCCCAAGCATATATCAATTAAGCACAATAAGAATATCAAGCATGCAAAGATAAACACAATAGAAGCATGCAAGATATAAATAAGGAGATAGAGAGAAAGCAATCGCAAACACGGGATATTTATTTCGAGGTTCGAGCACACTTGCTCTACATCCCCGCCTTCGACACTACGAAGGATTTCCACTAGAATCGATCCCACTGGATCACTCCTCGGTGCCGCAACACCTACAAGCTCTCGGACTCCCTAGTCCGTACACACCGCAAGCTCTCTAGCTCGCCGAGGCCGCACCTCAAACACGGAGTTCACACACGAACTCGAAACCATCGCGAACACACTTGTCCGCCTTCTCAAAGTACAAAGTAGAACTTTGGTGATCACAACTCTTTGATCACCTAAAATCCTCTCACAACAAATCCTCCTATAGGTAAATATAATAATGGATAGCTCAAGTGCTGTGTGAGAAAACAAGGATTGAAATGGTGGAGGAAAACTCAAGAAATCACTTAAAACACTCTTGATAAAAACTCCCCTTTTGAATGGAAATATTTGCTCTTAATCAAGTGGAGAAAAACCTCTAAAAAGTTTAGGAAAAACTGGTGAAAATCACTTGAAAAATCTTAGAGAAAACAGCCCCCAAATGGCCCAATTTATAGAGCTCCAAAAACTAACCGTTATGGACCAGACAGAGCTAACGGTCAGATTTTTGACCGTTGGGGCAGCGGTCGACCGGCCCGGTCGACCGAACCTCTGGAACAGAGAGCAGACTCTCTGCTGGTCGACCGTCCCGGTCGACCGAGGATTTTCAGAGAGCAAAGCTCTCTGGACGGTCGACCATTCCGGTCGACCGTGTTGGCCCAAAGGCCCATCACTCTAGTTTTGATGATGATCAACTCATGTAGTTATTGTACTAATGATCTTGTGTTTAATTAGTGACAGATTTGTTATCAAGATCTTAGTAGGTGTGGAGCTTCAACAAAGGATTTAAAGTCAAGTTTTGGAGCTAGCACTGGTTGATTCACGAGCCTATGCATCAAGACCACATCAAGAGTTGAGCTCGTTGGATCGTGTTTGGACCAAGTCTAGAAGATGAGAAGGCTTCAAGTGAAGACTTCAAGAAGATGAAGACTTGTGTCTAGGTATAGATTTTTGTTTTTAGATAAAATGTAAAGGATAGAATAGTTGGTGGATTGCTCAAGTATATATCACACACACACTCTTGATAGTTTTGTTTTTACAAAAGATTTTCGTTTTGGAAAACACATGTTTGGATTTTGGTTTTCATGTTTACATATCTTTTATCCAAAATCATGTTTAGAGCTTAATGTCAAAAATATAGATATCTTATTTGTGTAGTGGATCATATCCATACACACTATGCTTTAATGAATTCAAAATATCTTGTTTTTGTATCATGAATAAGTTATGGAAAACAAGTTTTAGAAAAATACAAGTTTTCAATTGAGCCAATATTTCCATATTACAAAAATAGTCCAAATCTTTTATAACATGCTTGATTTTGTGCAAGCATGTTTGTTTATCAAAGTAAAGCATGTTTGTTTATCAAAGTATATTGGTAAAACTATTTTTGTAGATTTTTCAGTATTTTATGGGATTTTATTTCAATCAAAAAGACCATGTTTTAATTCCTAGATTTTCTGTTCCAGGCTTCAGCCAGTCGATTAGTCGACCGACCAAGTCGACTAGGGCTGAAGTCTATCGACCGACGTGCACAGATGTGCACGCCAGTTCTGCAGGATGGCCGGCCGACCGACCCGGTCGACCGTCCAGAGAGTTCTGCTCTCTGGAAAGGCCCCGGCCGACCGCGCGGTCGACCGGACAGAGAGATTGCTCTCTGTATCCTGGCTCGGTCGACCGTCCGGTCGACTGATGGCTCAAACGGTCTGAGATATGACCGTTGGCCGGCCGACCGGACGGCCGACCGTTAGGCCTGACAGAACCCCAACGGCTAGTTTTTCTAGCCCTATAAATTTGGGGGTTTGGACATTGTTTTTCAACAAGATTTCTAGTGAGTTTTAAGCCAGTTTTTCCTACTTCATTAAAAGAGTTTTTCCCACTAAATTGAGAGCTAATACTTCCAATCAAAAGGGGAGTTTATCAAGAGTGTTTAAAAGAGATTTCTTTGAGTTTTCCTCCACCATTCTCATCCTTGTTTTTCTCACAAACACTTGAGTAACCCATTGAGCTATTCATTCTATAGGAGTATTTTTGTGAGAGAATTTTAGGTGATCAAGAGTTGTGATCACCAAAGTTCTACTTTGTTCCTTTGAGAAGGCGGACGGTTGTGTTCGCATTGTTTCGGGTCCTAGTGGGGACTCGGTGTTTCGGGTTTGGGTGCGAACTCCTTGTTTGAGGTGCGGCCTCGGCGAGCCGGTGGGCTTGCGGTGTGTACGGACTAGGGAGTCCGAGAGTTGTAGGTGTTGCGGCACGAGTGATCCGGTGGGATCGATTATAGTGGAAATCCTTTGTGTGTCGAAGGCGGGGATATAGAGCAAGTGTGCTCGAACCTCGAAACAAATCCCTTGTGTTTGCGATTGCTCACTCTCTCTCTCTATCTCCTTGTGTTTATATCTTGCATACTTATCTTGTCTTTATCTTTATATGCATAATATACTTGTGTGCTTAATTGATATACATGCTTGGGTTGTTTGCTAACACTTGTATTTAACCAAGAGAGCCAACGCGGCACCTCAACCCTTATCAAGGGGAATCTAGAGGAGTTTGTTCAGAGCCCTTCACGGGGAATTCGGCAACACTCTTGTGTTATACGTGGTGTTTAGTGTAAGAGTTTAGTTTAGGTCATAATAGTTTTTATTTCCGCATTATTTGGCATTAAGTGACCATTAGATTAGCCATCACCTATTCACCCCCCCTCTAGGTGATTTACAATTGGTATCAGAGCTTGGTACTCTGATTTGGGTCTTACAACCTAGAGTTAAAGATCCTCATTTTAGGCTAATCACATTTTTTGTACACACACCATGGACTTCATGTCACCACCTATGTTTGACATTCTTAACATCCATATATGGAAGGTGAAGATTTCCTTTTACCTCAAAGCCTTAGGTATTCATGTTTATCTTGCCACAACTAATAATGCATATTGTTTAGATGGTAAGAATTTTGAGGCTAATGCAAAAGCCCTTCATGCTTTAAAGTCAACCCTAAATGATGAATATTTATCTAGAGTTTCTAATGTTGATTCGGCTTTTGTAGCTTGAAACATCATCACCTCCCTTGGCGAAAAGGATCTATATTATGCCGGGAGCGATTCGGATGTTGGAAGCAACACCTCCAACAAGTGCTATATGGTCCAAGGGGATGACCCCCTTGAGGTAACTACCGAATCCGAGGTAGATGAAGATAATAACATGTCATATGATGAGCTCACTTCATTTTGTCAATTACTTCTTGAGAAATATGACATGATTAAGAAAGTAATAAAATTTGAAAAAGAAACTTGACTGCATGCATATAGAAAATGATTCTTTTAAAAGTAACATTGCATGCTTAGAAAAAGAAAAGGAAGATTTGAAAAATGAGAATGTTCCTTATTTTCAAAATTGAATGATTTGTGTGAAGGAAACAATACTTTGAAAAATAAAATTGATTTGGTGGAAAAACAAAAGGAAGTTGTTTTTCAAGAAAATAAATCTTTAAAAAGAAAAATTTGTGAAAAAGAAAAAGATTTTGTTTCGAAAAAGAAAAAGAAAAATGATTCTTTATCTCATCATGCTTTACATGCCACCACAAATGAGATAAAAGTTTTGAAAAATAAAATGGATTGTTTGAGCTCAACTTTGAGCTCGTGTGCATTCAACCATTCTAGATTGGAGTCTTTATTTTTAAAGAAACAAACTCCACACATTCATGCACATCATCATGCTTATGTTGCACATCATGATCACACTCACACACATAAGCATTCTAAGGTGTACATGTGTACACATTGTGGCCGCAAAGGCCATTTAGAAAAATTTTGTTATGACAAGTTGCATCATTTTAATTTTTGGGTTCCTTACAAGACTAACCCCAAGGGACCCAAGAAAATATGGGTACCAAAATCTCCACCTTGTGTATTTGATGTAGGTGAGGACTCTCACAAAACGTGAGAGATTTAGTGCCTTGATGGTGGGTGCACTTGAACTAAAAGGACACATATTTGGAGCACCGCTATCAAGGAGGTTTTGGTGGGAAAGACCACCAAGCTTGGAGATTTGGAGTTGGTAACAATCTCTAAACTCCTAATTTATTTACATGCTTATAACTAGCCTATACATGCCTATTTCATATGTGATATTTTTAGCATGTTCATGTTTTATTTGTTTTATGTGCTTCATGTGGTAAAAACATGCTTAGATGTAGTTTTCATCAAAACTTGTATTATTCATGTACAAATAGTGAGTTACATTTGATTTATATGTATTTGCACTTCATGCTTATTTGTACTCACTATATGCACATGTATAACCTAGTTTTGATGATTCTCCCATTTATACATGCTTTGCCAAATTTATGATTTTACTTCATGTATATGTATTTTTAATTCAAATCTAATAAATATACATGTATACCCGTGAGTCTCTTGCCTTCATGCAAATACATTTGATAGACTCTTTTATGTTTGGGATATGTATGTGTATTGTTAGTTTTGGATAAATCATACATATACAATGAAGATTAGTGTTTTAATGAAAAATGATTTTTCATATTTTTTTTGCTAAAAATATGACTTATGATCTTTTTGAGCTTCAATGTCTATTTTCATGAAAATGCTATTTACATGACTTTTGAACACTCACACTTTATTTATTTTGTCATGACTTAGTTTCATGGACATATTTTTAAGCTTTATAGACTATGAGTGTAAATTTTGTGTATTTAGTTTTGTTTCATGAAAAACATATGATTTATTGTATTTTGAAGGATCTTTAACTAGTTTTTCAAAAATCAATTTATACTAGTTATTTATTCGTCAAATTAGTAGTTTATGAGATATCCACATGATCCTACTTTACTTCAATCATATGGATAAATTCTTTGTGTTCTCAAGATTTGATGCTTCCTTAATTGAATATTAGTTTAAATATTAGTTTTTGTCAACACTAGGATTTATACTTACACATATTATGGGTCACAAATAAATCTATATATGGTTGGGTTTGATTGCTTATTTGTGCCCATTAGGTGTGCTAGTATAGCCTAGTTTTAATGATCCTTACATTTTTAAACTTGTATACCCATTTTGGATTTGTGTTATGATCATGTGCTTTCATTTCATGTATATGTTTATTTTGCCAAACTTTAAGATATACATGTATACCCCTTGAGTCATTTGCCTTTCATGCAAATCTATATATATGGACTCAATTGTGTTTAGGGATATGTATGTATACTTCTTGTGTTGTCAAAACATACATATACCTTGAATTATAATTTTTTTTAATAAATTTTTTTTTGTTTTCAAAATTTTTGATAATTTTCACATTGTCTTATTTAAAGGAATATTGAGCTTCATTGCCATTTTCATGAGATTTATACATATTTCATGAAAAATATTTTTATTTTATTCCTTGATTGAAGAATTCCGTGCTAGTCTTCAAACATTTTCATTTAACTAGTTCGAGTTCATCATGTGGTATAGTATATGATGTATACACTTAAGCTTATTTTTCTATTGGTATCATTGGATATTTTCAATTGGTATCAATATGAACTTCTTTTGTATATACTCATATTTTGTTTTTCCCATATATGTATGTATCAATTTCATTTGGTATACTCATTTTTCATACATATATATGAGTTAGTTGTGCTTGAGTTAAAATTTTTACATGTTTAAAGCACAAAGTTGTTTATGTTAAGAAAATAAAAATTTTTAAGAAAAATTCTCAAGATTTGTTTTATTGAGAAAATTCAAAATTTTGTTTTATAAGAAAAATTCAAAATTTTTTATTTGTATTGCTTATATGCAAGGAGAGCTTAACATCTCTTCTACATATAGATTCATGATGAGTGTATTGTATATTGAGGAGCTTGACAACTCTTCTTTATGCGGTACACGTGTGTAGGGGAGCTTCACATCTCCTCTTATGCATTACAGATTATGTGTTATGTGAATTAGGGCTTGTCATCCCTTCTTCATGTAATGCATATACGTAGGGAAGCTAACTTAGCGTCTTCCTCTTCATGAGTGTATATCGCATATACCCTTTTTTATTGACTTATTTGTTTACACCCCTTATTGGTTTCTTTGTTTATGACAAAAAGGGGAGAAAGATTTGATGATTTATTTTTACCTTAACCCCTTTGTTGATGATTGACAAAAAGGGGGAGAGGTATTTGGTATACATGCATGTTTTTATAAAAGAATTTATGTTTATGCATATATGTTTTGTTTTGCAAATAGGAGAAAAACATTTTGTGCTTTTGTTTTATGCTTGATTAGCATGTTTACTCCTACATTTGCATACATGTTTATGTGCCTCATTGCATATTTATTTTGTTTATTTGGTATGCATGAGTTAAGGGGGAGCTTCTTTGGAGCTTTACTTTAATCCATGCATATATAACTTCATGAGTTTTGTCATCATCAAAAAGGGGGAGATTGTTGGCCCAAAGGCTCATCACTCTAGTTTTGATGATGATCAACTCATGTAGTTATTGTACTAATGATCTTGTGTTTAATTAGTGACAGATTTGTTATCAAGATCTTAGTAGGTGTGGAGCTTCAACAAAGGATTTAAAGTCAAGTTTTGGAGGTAGCACCGGTTGATTCACGAGCCTATGCATCAAGACCACATCAAGAGTTGAGCTCGTTGGATCGTGTTTGGACCAAGTCTAGAAGATGAGAAGGCTTCAAGTGAAGACTTCAAGAAGATGAAGACTTGTGTCTAGGTATAAGATTTTTGTTTTTAGATAAAACGTAAAGGATAGAATAGTTGGTGGATTGCTCAAGTATATATCACACACACACTCTTGATAGTTTTGTTTTTACAAAAGATTTTCGTTTTGGAAAACACATGTTTGGATTTTGGTTTTCATGTTTACATATCTTTTATCCAAAATCATGTTTAGAGCTTAATGTCAAAAACATAGATATCTTATTTGTGTAGTGGATCATATCCATACACACTATGCTTTAATGAATTCAAAATATCTTGTTTTTGTATCATGAAGAAGTTATGGAAAATAAGTTTTAGAAAAATACAAGTTTTCAATTGAGCCAATATTTTCATATTATAAAAATAGTCCAAATCTTTTATAACATGCCTTGATTTTGTGCAAGCATGTCTGTTTATCAAAGTATATTGGTAAAACTATTATTATAGATTTTTCAGTATTTTATGGGATTTTATTTCAATCAAAAAGACCATGTTTTAATTCCTAGATTTTCTGTTCCAGGCTTCAGCCAGTCGACTAGTCGACCGACCAAGTCGACTAGGGCTGAAGTCGGTCGACCGATGTGCACAGACGTGCACGCCAGTTCTACAGGATGGCCGGCCGACCGACCCGGTCGACCGTCCAGAGAGTTCTGCTCTCTGGAAAGGCCCCGGCCGATCGTGCGGTCGACCGGACAGAGAGATTTCTCTCCGTATCCTGGCTCGGTCGACCGCCCGGTCGACCGATGGCTCAAATGATCTGAAACATGACCGTTGGCCGGCCGACCAGACGGTCGACCGTTAGGCCTGACAGAACCCCAACGGCTAGTTTTTCTAGCCCTACAAATTTGGGGGTTTGGGCATTGTTTTTCAACAAGATTTCTAGTGGGTTTTAAGCCAGTTTTTCCTACTTTATTAAAAGAGTTTTTCCCACTAAATTGAGAGCTAATACTTCCAATCAAAAGGGGAGTTTATCAAGAGTGTTTAAAAGAGATTTCTTTGAGTTTTCCTCCATCATTCTCATCCTTGTTTTTCTCACAAACACTTGAGCAACCCATTGAGCTATTCATTCTATAGGAGTGTTTTTTGTGAGAGGATTTTAGGTGATCAAGAGTTGTGATCACTAAAGTTCTACTTTGTTCCTTTGAGAAGGAAGACGGTTGTGTTCGCATTGTTTCGGGTCTTAGTGGGGACTCGGTGTTTCGGGTTTGGGTGCGAACTCCTTGTTTGAGGTGCGGCCTCGGCGAGCCGGTGGGTTTGCGGTGTGTACGGACTAGGGAGTCTGAGAGTTGTAGGTGTTGCGGCACCGAGTGATCCGGTGGGATCGATTATAGTGGAAATCCTTCGTGTGTCGAAGGCGGGGATGTAGAGCAAGTGTGCTCGAACCTCGAAACAAATCCCTTGTGTTTGCGATTGCTCACTCTCTCTATCTCCTTGTGTTTATATCTTGCATACTTATCTTGTCTTTATCTTTATATGCATGATATACTTGTGTGCTTAATTGATATACATGCTTGGGTTATTTGCTAACACTTGTATTTAACCAAGAGAGCCAACGCGGCACCTCAACCCTTATGAAGGGGAATCTAGAGGAGTTTGTTCAGAGCCCTTCACGGGGAATTCGGCAACACTCTTGTGTTATACGTGGTGTTTAGTGTAAGAGTTTAGTTTAGGTCATAATAGTTTTTACTTCCGCATTATTTGGCATTAAGTGACCATTAGATTAGTCATCACCTATTCACCCCCCACTAGGTGATTTACAGACCGGCCCTCCAACCAGATACTGGCGTGCACGCTGTGCACGTCGGTCGACCGAGACGGTCGGCCGACTTCAGGCTTCGGTCGACCGTCCCGGTCGACCGGCTGAAGCCAGGTCAGGGATTTTTGGGAAAGAAAACTTGGTCATTTTGGCTGAATTAAAATCCCATAGAATTACTAAAAATCTACAAAAATAGTTTTACCAATATATTTTGATAAACAAACATGCTTGCACAAAATCAAGGCATGTTACAAATAATTTGGACTATTTTTGTAACTTGAAAATTTTGGCTTAAAACAAAAACTGTATTTTTCAAAATTGGTTTTTCCAAAACTTATTTTTCCAAACTTCTCCAAATACAAAAATAAGATATTTAAACTCATTTAAAGCATAAAGTGTATGGATATGATCCACTACACAAATATGGTGAAATATCTATGTTTTTGACATTAAGCTCTAAATACGGTTTTGGTTAAAACATGTAAACTAGAATACCAAAAATCAAACCGGTAATTTCTAAAATGAAAACTCTTTTGTAAAAACACATATAAATATCAAGAGTGTGTGTGTATAGATATACTTAAGCGATCCACCAACTATTCTATCCTTTACATTTTATCTAAAAACAAAATCTTATAAAACAAACCTAGACACAAAAGTCTTGATCTTCTTGAAGTCTTCACTTGAAGTCTTCTCATCTTCTTGACTTGGTCCAAACATGATCCAACGAGCTCGACTCCTCTTGAGTACTTGATGTGGTCTTGATGCACAAGCTCTTAAATCAAACCGTGTTAGCTCCAAAACTTGACTTTAAATCCTTTGTTGAAGCTACACACCTACTAAGATCTTGATCACAAATCTGAAACTAATTAAACACAAGATCATTAGTACTATAACTACATGAGTTGATCATCATCAAAACTAGAGTGATGGGCCTTTGGGCCAACAATTTTGTCATTTCATGTGTTGGTGTTATACCATGTGAATACTTATGTTTCATGTATGATATACTTGTGTGCTTAATTAATATACATGCTTGGGTTGTTTGCTAACACTTGTATTTAACCAAGAGAGCCAACGCGGCACCTCAACCCTTATCAAGGGGAATCTAGAGGAGTTTGTCCAGAGCCCTTCACGGGGAATTCGGCAACACTCTTGTGTTATACGTAGTGTTTAGTGTAAGAGTTTAGTTTAGGTCATAATAGTTTTTACTTCCGCATTATTTGGCATTAAGTGACCATTAGATTAGCCATCACCTATTCACCCCCCTCTAGGTGATTTACAGACCGGCCCTCCAACCAGATACTGGCGTGCACGCTATGCACGTCGGTCGACCGAGACGGTCGGCCGACTTCAGGCTTCGGTCGACCGTCCCGGTCGACCGGCTGAAGCCAGGTCAGGGATTTTTGGGAAAGAAAACTTGATCATTTTGGCTGAATTAAAATCCCATAAAATTACTAAAAATCTATAAAAATAGTTTTACCAATATACTTTGATAAACAAACATGCTTGCACAAAATTAAGGCATGTTACAAATAATTTGGACTATTTTTGTAACTTGGAAATTTTGGCTTAAAACAAAAACTGTATTTTCCAAAATTGGTTTTTCCAAAACTTATTTTTCCAAACTTCTCCAAATACAAAAATAAGATATTCAAACTCATTTAAAGCATAGAGTGTATGGATATGATCCACTACACAAATATGGTGAAATATCTATGTTTTTGACATTAAGCTCTAAATACGGTTTTGGTTAAAACATGTAAACTAGAATACCAAAAACCAAACCGGTAATTTCTAAAATGAAAACTCTTTTGTAAAAACACATATAAATATCAAGAGTGTGTGTGTATAGATATACTTAAGCGATCCACCAACTATTCTATCCTTTACATTTTATCTAAAAACAAAATCTTATAAAACAAACCTAGACACAAAAGTCTTGATCTTCTTGAAGTCTTCACTTGAAGTCTTCTCATCTTCTTGACTTGGTCCAAACACGATCCAACGAGCTCGACTCCTCTTGAGTACTTTATGTGGTCTTGATGCACAAGCTCTTAAATCAAACCGTGTTAGCTCCAAAACTTGACTTTAAATCCTTTGTTGAAGCTACACACCTACTAAGATCTTGATCACAAATCTGAAACTAATTAAACACAAGATCATTAGTACTATAACTACATGAGTTGATCATCATCAAAACTAGAGTGATGGGCCTTTGGGCCAACAATTTTGTCATTTCATGTGTTGGTGTTATACCATGTGAATACTTATGTTTCATGTATGATAATTATTCTGTCAAGTAGTTAAATTTGTTGATTTATAGAATTTAGAATGATCGTGGTGTTATGATTTAGACTTCAGTTTCTAATGATCAACTATTTTAATCGAGGGTATTGAATAAGTCAGAAAGTGAATATTACAGTTATGGACTGTATTATTGGACTTGGATTATCATACGATAGGAGATAGTTTAGATATAACTTAGATGTTTGGCCAGATTATGATCTTGACGGATTCCATATTTGAATACTGAGACATTAGAGTATCAATTCATGTTTACTCACTTACTATTTTGGGGATTCAGAAATATGTGTGATATACTTGAAACCTGGACTTGATTGATCTTGAGATTAGTATAGTTTGTTTATGAGAATAATGGTATGTGCGTATTAGTTACCAGACTTAATGTTCTATTATTCAGTGATAAATCAGGTGATGATTGGATTCTGAGGATTTGGCTTTATCAATAAAATGCGAGGTTTATCATTTAATTGAAATTATAAATGAATTTCTTCAGCATGGATTTCATATGAATCCATTTTACTATTTCGGATCTGGGACTATCTATGATATAGCTTAGACGGTGATTGGATTTGTATACTAGATTTTGATTGGTACATTATTATAGTTATATGTGTAAATACTTGAGTGAGTTGATTTACAAAGTTTGACTGATAGAGTAGAGTAATCTTGAATATTGGTCTATTTTAATTTCCCAAGGTTGGAAGATAGGTATACGTAGGATTTGCCTGAGTTCGTGAATTTCATATTTATTACAGTTAATGATTACCTTGGTATGTGGATCACTGGTTGACTTGACTGACGTGAGAGTGTATTGATCGAATTGTTTAATGAGGAATTGATTAGAAATAATTTAGTAGTTAGCTTATTATTTTAAGATCGGGATAAACAGATTAGAGGTGGCTGGTTATTTATGTTGGGACTCTGATATATTGGTGACTATGGATAGATATGCAGATAATATAAAAGATTGGGGTAGATTGACATGATCGAGGTAACTGATTATTGCTTTATTGAAGTGGTTACTGTAATAAACATTGACTTTGGAGTCACCAATGAATGAGATTTGACTGATTCTATATGAGATTGTATTGAAAGTACACCTAGAGGGGGTGAATAGGTGTAAGGCTAATCTATAACAAATAATGCGAAATTTAAAAACTAAATGCAACACACTTAGTGTAACCAAAGAGTGTAGCCAAATTCTCGGTGAAGGGCTCTGGACTATCTCCTCTAAATTCCTCTAAATAAGAGTTGAGGTGCTATATGAAGCTCTCTTAGTTGAACTTAAGTGAGGCATGTTGGCCCAAGGTTACAATCACCCGTCTTTAGTGTATTTTGATGATTACAAAACATATTAGTTATTTGCACTAATATTATTTGTTGTTTAAGTGTGTTTCAGGTTTTCTATCTTGCATAGGTGTTTTCTTCCCTAAAAGAAGGTGACTTGGACTCAAGACAACTCAAATTGGGTTCAAAATGCAAAATTGAAGATCAAGTGGAGAAAGCCCCTCTTGAAGCCTTGAAGTCCTTAGAACATTGTAAGAATAGAATGTTAAAGTTTGAGTGTAGGATAATTGGCTCTAGGATTTGCACACACACTTATTCTTTATCTTCTCTATGTTTTAAAAAAAAATGTTCGTTTTTAAGTTTTATGCATTAGTTTATGTATACATGTTTCCAACTTGTTTTATATTGAAAATCTTTGTTTAAAACATGTGTAGACTAATCCTTGCATAATACTTAGTCATATATATTTTTAAAATATTTTTACAAAAAAATCCCAACTTCAAATTCAGCCTGTTTTTCTGTTTCAGGCGAGACCGGTCGACCGGACAGTCGACCGGCGCCTGTGTCTGGACATACACGGTTTGTGCATGTCTGTCGGTCGACTGGCCGGTCGACCGACTGTAACCAGTTTGCTCTCGGTTTGTTTGAGTCGACCGACCGGTCGACCGGTAAAAGGAAACTGTGTTTCCTTTGAAGGAAACGGTCGACCGAGCGGTCGACCGGAGCCCAACGGCTCTTTGACAGCAGGGCGACGGTCGACCGGACCGGTCGACCGCCAAGCCTGCTGCAGCCTAACGGCTCTTTCCTCTTTGGGCAAGTCTGAAAATCTGTTTTTTCTTTCTTCTTTAACAGAGTTTTAGAGAGTTGTTGGGGGCCTTTTACAGGTCAAATTAGGTGAAAAGAAAAGAGTTTTAACCTATTCTCTCCTTATACATAGAGGGCAATAGGTCTTTGTTATTGACTTAGAAAAATCCTCAAGTTTTCATTGTTTTCAAAGAGAAAAAGAAAAATTGTTTTAAAGCTTTCAATTCCAATCTTTTGAGCTAGTTTTTCAGTTGTGTTTGATTGCTAATATCACTCTACAACTGAAGTTTTCTCACCACACTTCATAGAGCCAAAAATCCATTACTCATACTATAGTGAAGTTGTAAAAAGAGTGAGAATTGTAAAAGTATTTGAGAAAGAGTTTAGTGATCTTGTTGTGATCACTCTTGTTCTTGTGATTCTTGTTCTTGTGGAGACAACTCCTAGATGGAGTTCTTTGTAAGTTGTGAAGCTAAGGGCTTGGGGTCTTCGGTAGACCAAACTTGTAAGGTATCCTCGGTGGATAGTGGAAACCCTTCACGGAGGTGAAGGCGGGGACTAGAGCGGTGGCTCGAACCTCGAAACAAATCATTCGTGTTTGCGATTGCCTTGCGTCATCTTGCTTTACTTTTCTCTTGCTTTATATTGTCTACAACTATTTTCTTGAGAACTAACCCTTTACTTGTGCAATCTTCTCTTGTTTACTTTACTTGTAACATTTATTGTGTGTATTTCATCATAGCATTTCATTCTTATCTTGTTCGATCAAATCTCATACAACACGGTTGCATTGCGCACCTCTAACCCATCTTTAAGGGGAATTGGGAGGACGGAGTTCAGAACCTTTCATCGGGTATTCGGCTCCTAGTCGTGTTTTGAGAGATCGTTGCATCACTCATATTTACTTAAGTTTAAAAAGATCATTAGATTAGCAATTACACCTATTCACCCCCCCTAGGTGTATTTCAATTGGTATCAGAGCTTGGACTCTAGGATTTGGCTTAACAACCTTAGAGAGATCCTCTCATTGCCAATCATTTCATTCATACTCATTTAGTAAACATGGCCGATGGTATCAAGACACCCCCTAAGTTTGATGGACTTAACTTTCCCATATGGAAGGTTAAGATGACCGTGTTCTTGCAATCTCTAGGTAGCGAGTTGCAAAGGCCGTGACCAAATCCTTTACCACACCCACCGGTGATGAATCTACTTGGTCCGAAATTGAGACCAAGGAGTTTGATGCCAATG
This sequence comes from Agave tequilana, assembly GCA_038442645.1. NCBI lineage: Eukaryota > Viridiplantae > Streptophyta > Magnoliopsida > Asparagales > Asparagaceae > Agave > Agave tequilana. The sequence goes on from JAVJIF010011411.1 coordinate 85,737, forward strand.
CTAGGGCTCATTATGCACTCCTACAAGCCCTCAATGATAATGACATAGCTAGAGTCATCCATTGCAAATCCGCATACGAGATTTGGACCCATTTATTAGTCACACATGAGGGGACATCACAAGTGAAGAGGGCCAAGATAGACCTTCTTCGGTCCCAATATGAAAATTTTAGCATGCAAGAGAATGAAACCATAGATGATATGGTTACAAAATTTACCAAGATTACTAATGGACTTTCTTCTCTAGGTGAGGACATCAACAATGATCAAAGAGTAAGAAAGATCATCCGGGCTCTTCCTCCTTCATGGGAAGTCAAGGCTACAACCTTGAAGGAACTCAACGACAAGGATGAGATAGAGCTAATTGGTCTCATTGGGAATTTAAAAACCCATGAGATGGAAAGGAAAGCAAGAGAGGAGATGGCTCCCTCCAAGAAGAAGACCATAGCTTTCAAAAGTTAAGCTACTCACTCCGACGAAGATGATGAAGAAGAAGATGACGAAGAGCTCTCACTTCTTGTCAAGAATGTCCGGAGGATGTACAACAAAGCGAAACTCCAAGGTAGAAGGAGATGGCAAGGAGGCAAAGAAGAAAGAAAGATCATATGCTTCAATTGCCAAAAGCCGGGACACATTGTTGCGGAGTGTCCGGACAAAGTGAAGCCATCCTCATCCAAGAAGCCTTTCAAGAAGAAAGCAATGAAGGCGACATGGGATTCCGAGAGCGAATCCGAGGAGGAGATCGACACCGCCAACATGTGCTTCATGGCTAATGAAAGCACTAGTAAGGTAACCCCTTCCACTTCTTTTGATGAAGATCTTTCTATGGATGAACTAGGAGAAGCATTTGTAGAACTTTCTCATAATTATGATTTCTTAAAGAAAAAATATTTAAAAATGAAAAAGGAGAATGAATCTCTTAGTCTTCAAGTTTAAATCTTTCTAAAGAAAAGGATGACTTGCTTTCTACTTTAGCTACAACTAAAAATGATTTTGATAAATATAAGATTTCTTGTAAAGGCAAGTCCCCATTTGTTGATGCTAATGAGATTACCATGCTTAAGGAAAGAATAGATTCTTTAGGTATTGTTTTGAAAAAGTGTAGTGAGTTTGATAAGAAAAGGATTGAGGTTATGTTCCCTAAGAAACAAGCCTCTAAGAAAAATGTTCATAATGCTCATGCTCATGTACATACCACACAACCTTTACATCGTGGCAAACCCCCAAGCATGCTCACACTTCACACACACATGCTCACACTCCACACACACATCATGCATTCATGTATGGTAGAGTGTTCTCATGTTCACATTGTGGGCGGAAAGGACACTTAGCCAATTTTTGCTATGATAGACTAAGTGCATCTCATCATAATGTTTGGGTTCGAAACACTAACTTCCAAGGACCCAAGAAAGTTTGGGTACCAAAATCAACGATTTTGTTAAATGATGTAGGTACTCTCCAAAGCCCAACGACGTAGAGGATTGTGGTATCTTGATAGTGGTTGCTCAAGGCACATGACTTGGGATATCAATAACTTTGCAACCCTATCAAGATACCATGAAGGTGGCACCGTTACCTTCGAAAATGACGCCAAGGGTAAAATCATCGGTATCGGTAATGTAAAACTTGGAACATCCCCTTTAATTGAGAATGTAGTTTTAGTTGACGGCCTCAAGCATAATCTCTTGAGTGTTAGTCAATTATGTGATAAAGGTTTTGATGTAGTTTTTGATAATGTTGTTTGTAAAGTAATTGATAGAATTTCTAATGCTTGTGTATTTTCCGATTTTCGTGAAAGTAATGTTTATATGATAGATATGTTAAATATGTCTTGTAATATAACATGTTTAAAAGCCCTCGATGACGACTCTTGGTTGTGGCATAGAAGATTAGGCCACATTTCTTTTGACCATATATCTAGGCTTAACACAAAGGAAATGGTGAAAGGTATTCCTTGTTTGAATTTTGAAAAGGACCGAGTTTGTGACGCATGTAAATTTGGGAAACAAACTAAGTCTTCTTTCAAGTCAATTAAGGATATCATGACATCACGTCCTTTGGAGTTAATCCATATGGATCTATTTGGCCCTACACAAACCAAAAGTCTAAGTGGGAATAGATTTGCATTTATTTTAGTTGATGATTTTTCACGTTTTACTTGGGTTTTCTTTCTTGAGCATAAAAATCAAGCATTTTCGTATTTTCAAACTTTTGTATTTCCAAACTTTTAAGAAAAGAGTTGAAAAAGAAAAGGATGTTTCGATTTTAAGAATAAGAAGTGATAGAGGAGGTGAATTCATTAACCAACCCTTTACCACTTTTTGTGAAGAACATGGAATAAAGCATGAACTATCTTGTCCTAGAACTCCACAACAAAATGGAGTAGTTGAACGGAAAAATCGAACTTTGCAAGAGATGGCTAGGACAATGCTTAGTGAATATGGTCTACCACATTATTTGTGGGCCGAGGCCGTTAATACATCATGCTATATATCAAATCGTGTTTTCTTGTGTAAAAATACTACAAAAACCTCTTTTGAAATGTACTTTTCTAGAAAACCAAATGTTTCATATTTCAAGGTTTTTGGATGCAAATGTTTTGTTTTAAATACAAAAGATAATTTAGGAAAATTTGATCCTAAATCTTATGAGGCTATATTGTGGGTTATTCTAGTACTAGTAAGGCTTATAGAGTCTTCAATAGGTCATCATTGACTATTGAGGAATCTATACATGTTAAGTTTGAGGAATCTAACTTGTTTGTTAAGAATGATGTAGAAATAGATGTTTTGCATGAAGGCTTGGAGAAAGTGACCTTGGAGGATACACCTACTATGGGAGACAAGCCAAAGGATGATGAAGGAAGTGAAGCTAAAATACAAGAGGCTCAAGGAAATGAAGATCAAACAAATGGAGAAGAGCCAACTCAACAACTTCCAAAGGATTGGAGATACAATTCACATCATCCCAAGGACCTCATTATAGGTGAAGTATCAAAAGGGGTAACAACTCGCTCTAAACTTCATGACTATTGTGGACATTATGCATTTATTTCTCATGTTGAACCCAAGAACGTCCTCGAAGCCGAGGCCGATTCATATTGGTTACTAGCTATGCAAGAGGAACTCAATCAATTTGAGCGCAACCAAGTTTGGTACCTTGTTCCTAGGCCCCACGATAGACCAACAATTGGTACTAAGTGGATCTTTAAGAACAAGTTGGATGAATCGGGTAACGTTGTTAGGAATAAAGCTAGGTTAGTTGCCCAAGGTTACACTCAAATCGAAGGAATCGATTTTGAAGAAACCTTTGCACCCGTAGCACGGCTTGAAGCCATACGGATGACACTAGCATTTGCCTCATATAAAGATTTTAAATTGTTTCAAATGGATGTTAAAAGTGCTTTTCTAAATGGTTTTATTGAAGAGGAGGTGTATGTTGAATAACCCCCCGGGTTTGTTGATCCTACACATCCGGATTTTGTATTCAAATTAGATAAAGCTCTTTATGGTTTAAAATAAGCCCTAGGGCTTGGTATGAAAGACTTTCTTCATTTTTGATTTCAAATGGTTTAAGAAAGGTAAAATTGATACAACCTTGTTTACAAAGCATGTAGAAAAGGATATACTCATTGTACAAATTTATGTAGATGATATTATTTTTGGTTCTACTAATGAATCTCTTTGCCAAGCTTTTGAGTCATGCATGAAGGATGAATTCGAAATGTCTATGATGGGGGAGCTCAACTATTTTCTTGGACTCCAAATCAAGCAAAAGAAGGATGGGATCTTCATAAATCAAGCCAAGTACACAAAGGAACTAATCAAAAGGTTCGGGCTTGAAGAATCTAAAGTAAGCAAAACTCCCATGGCAACAACTACAAAGCTTGACAAGGATGAACAAGGTAAATGTGTAGACATTAAATTATATCGTAGCATGATAGGTAGCTTGCTTTATTTAACGGCTAGTAGGCCGGATATTATGTTTTCCGTGTGTCTTTGTGCACGTTTTCAATCTTGTCCTAAAGAGTCTCACATAATTGCGGTTAAATGCATAATTAGATACCTTAAGGGCACTATTGAAATGGGTTTGTGGTATCCGAAGACCGGCCAATTTTCAATGACGAGTTTTTCGGATGCCGACTATGCGGGTTGTAGGGTAGATAGGAAGAGCACAAGTGGAACATGCCAATTCTTAGGTAATTGTCTTGTATCTTGGTCTTCCAAAAAGCAAAATTCGGTAGCCCTTTCAACCGCCGAGGCGGAGTATGTTGCGGCCAGAGCTTGTTGTGCACAAGTTCTTTGGATGAAACATACTCTCCTTGACTAAGATTTACACTTTGATCATGTTAAAATATTTTGTGATAATACTAGTACTATTCACATGACAAAGAATGCAAATCAACATAGTAAAACCAAACACATTGACATTAGGTATCACTTTCTTAGAGATCACTTTGAGAAAGGTGATATCGACATTGATTATGTTTCTATCGATTTTCAACTTGTCGATATTTTTACTAAACCTTTAGATTATGCTAGATTTTCATTTATTTGTGGTGAGTTGAATGTATGTATGATTGATTCTTAAAATATTTTTAGTTTGTTTGTTTTTGTTATGTTTTAACCCTTTTTGATGTATGAGAAAAAGGGGGAGAAAAATATATAAGTTTAAAGGTGTTTATTACTTGAAGTTTTAGGGAGAAAAAGATATTTGAAAAAGATAAGTTTGCTTATATAAATTTGTTTAATGTTGTTCATTATTTGAGTTCTATGACAAAATTTATGGTGATGATATTTTCATAATGCTTTATGTATGCTTACAAAGCTTTTCATATTCATGATAAATACATAGCATTGTTTGAGGGGGAGCTTTCCAAGCTTTTCTTCCATTATTTGTTTCAATAACTTATATGTTTTGTCATCATCAAAAAGGGGGAGATTGTTGGCCCAAGGTTACAATCACCCGTCTTTAGTGTGTTTTGATGATTACAAAACATATTAGTTATTTGCACTAATATTATTTGTTGTTTAAGTGTGTTTCAGGTTTTCTATCTTGCATAGGTGTTTTCTTCCCTAAAAGAAGGTGACTTGGACTCAAGACAACTCAAATTGGGCTCAAAATGCAAAATTGAAGATCAAGTGGAGAAAGCCCCTCTTGAAGCCTTGAAGTCCTTAGAACATTGTAAGAATAGAATGTTAAAGTTTGAGTGTAGAATAATTGGCTCTAGGATTTGCACACACACTTATTCTTTATCTTCTTTATGTTTAAAAAAAAATGTTCGTTTTTAAGTTTTATGCATTAGTTTATGTATACATGTTTCCAACTTGTTTTATATTGAAAATCTTTGTTTAAAACATGTGTAGACTAATCCTTGCATAATACTTAGTCATATATATTTTTAAAATGTTTTTACAAAAAATCCCAACTTCAAATTCAGCCTGTTTTTCTTTTTCAGGCGAGACCGATCGACCGGACAGTCGACCGGCGCCTGTGTCTGGACATACACGGTTTGTGCATGTCTGTCGGTCGACTGGCCGGTCGACCGACTGTAACCAGTTTGCTCTCGGTTTGTTTGAGTCGACCGACCGGTCGACCGGTAAAAGGAAACTGTGTTTCCTTTGAAGGAAACGGTCGACCGGACCGGTCGACCGCCAAGCCTGCAGCAGCCTAACGGCTCTTTCCTCTTTGGGCAAGTCTGAAAATCTGTTTTTCTTTCTTCTTTAACAGAGTTTTAGAGAGTTGTTGGGGGCTTTTTGCAGGTCAAATTAGGTGAAAAGAAAAGAGTTTTAACCTATTCTCTCCTTATAAATAGAGGGCAATAGGTCTTTGTTATTGACTTAGAAAAATCCTCAAGTTTTCATTGTTTTCAAAGAGAAAAAGAAAAATTGTTTTAAAGCTTTCAATTCCAATCTTTTGAGCTAGTTTTTCAGTTGTGTTTGATTGCTAATATCACTCTACAACTGAAGTTTTCTCACCACACTTCATAGAGCCAAAAATCCATTACTCATACTATAGTGAAGTTGTAAAAAGAGTGAGAATTGTAAAAGTGTTTGAGAAAGAGTTTAGTGATCTTATTGTGATCACTCTTGTTCTTGTGATTCTTGTTCTTGTGGAGACAACTCCTAGGTGGAGTTCTTTGTAAGTTGTGAAGCTAAGGGCTTGGGGTCTTCGGTAGACCAAACTTGTAAGGCATCCTCGGTGGATAGTGGAAACCCTTCACGGAGGTGAAGGCGGGGACTAGAGCGGTGGCTCGAACCTTGAAACAAATCATTCGTGTTTGCGATTGCCTTGCGTCATCTTGCTTTACTTTTCTCTTGCTTTATATTGTCTACAACTATTTGCTTGAGAACTAACCCTTTACTTGTGCAATCTTCTCTTGTTTACTTTACTTGTAACATTTATTGTGTGTATTTCATCATAGCATTTCATTCTTATCTTGTTCGATCAAATCTCATACAACACGGTTGCATTGCGCACCTCTAACCCATCTTTAAGGGGAATTGGGAGGACAGAGTTCAGAACCTTTCATCGGGTATTCGGCTCCTAGTCGTGTTTTGAGAGATCGTTGCATCACTCATATTTACTTAAGTTTAAAAAGATCATTAGATTAGCAATTACACCTATTCACCCCCCCCCCTCTAGGTGTATTTCAAGGCACACAAATAAACAATACCAAGCATATAAGTGATATGAACAATATGAAATGATGCAAGGCATAATATAAGAGAGAGAGTTAGAGAAAGTGGATCAAACGCAAACACAAAGATATGTTTCGAGGTTTGAGCACCCAGCTCTACGTCCCCGCCTTCACACAGAAGGATTTTTCCACTAACTCGTCCACACAGGACTTTCCACAGGAAACCTCCACTGAGGATTTGGGCAAATCCAACTTAGGAGTACACAACTCCTCTCTCCAATAATACAATCTCTCACTGGAGGCAAGGCACAAGACAAATCACCTCTACACTTAGAGGGATGGGCACTTAGCCAAACAATGATCAACCTCTCACTAGAGGAATTAGGCTCAAAGCCACACAACCACAATCACCTCTACACTTAGAGAGATTCTAATACAACCTCCACAATCATCTCTCACTAGAGGGATATTAACACAATCACCTCTCACTAGAGGGATGTCACAAAGTAAGGAGGGTTACAACACTTGGTGGTCTCTCTCAACCACAAACCAATTTTCTCACTAAACAAGATCCTAATAGATAGGATAGATAGATAAGCTCAAGTGTGAGAATATAAAGAGTTTGAAAAATAAAAACACAAAGAAAAATACTTGAAAAAACAACTAGAATAACATTGAAATGAAGATCAAAACCAATATCCAAATATCCTATTTTTCTTTGAATTTTCCAACCCTTTAAAAACAAATAAAGATGAAATCTTTTTGGCTCTAAAACTTTTTTAAAACTTGTATTTTTAACACTAGGAAGAATGAGAATTTTGCTCTCAAAAACTTGGTGAAAGCCGCTCAAATGAGTGGGTATATATAGCACCATAAAATTTCTGCCCGTTGGCAGCAGGAAAGGGCAGTTTTGCCCTTCCGGTCGACCGCCCGGTCGACCGGCCCAACGGTCATTTTTATGACCGTTGTGCCTCCAGTCGATCGCCCGGTCGACCGGGACTGGATACAGAGAGCAGCAGCTCTCTGCCGGTCGACTGGGGCCATTTTCAGAGAGCAGAACTCTCTGGACGGTCGACCGCCCGGTCGACTGGCCCACCAGCCCATGGCTGCGTGAATGTTCTGTGCACGTCGGTCGACCAGACCGTCGACCGACTTCTGCCTTGGTCAACTGTCCGGTCGACCGGCAGACAGCCAGGTCCAACTAATTTTGGGATTGAAAACTTAAGTTTTTATCTTCAATTAAATCCCATAAAATCACATAAATTCCACAAAAATCAGTTCTTATTAGATCTTTGAAATACAAATATGTGTGACAAAAACTCAACACTTATTACAAACTATTTGAACCATTTTATGTTTTTGAAAATTTGCCTTAAACCAAAATCCGTATTTTCTAAAACTTAAATTTTTGAAATGGAAATCCGATTTCTCCAAAACTCATGTAAATACAAAAACATGACATTGAAATAACTTTGAAGCATATTGTATATGGATAAAATCCAATATTTGGTTAAACATTGAAGCATACATGAAAGATATTATATCTATGTTCTTGACATGAAATCCAATATTGGTTAAACTGAAAACCGAAAATCAATAAACTTAAAACAAGTATGTGTGTTGTGAACTTGAGCATATCAACACTATCTAATCTTTACACAAGATCTAAACAATCTTAGAATAAACAAACTGATGTCTTCTTCTAGAACTCCATCTCCAAGTTGACTCGATCCAAAACCGATCCAACGAGCTTAACTCCAACTGAGTACTAGATGCAATCTTGACGCTCGAGCTCTTGAATCAATATGTGAAAACTCCAAAACACCTTTGTTGAAGCTAATCACCTACTAATATCTTGATCAAATATCTGAAACTAAATATCACAAGATTATTAGCAAACTATAACTACATGAGTTCATCATCATCAAAACTAGAGTGAAGGGCCTCTGGGCCAACAATCTCCCCCTTTTTGATGATGACAAAACTCATGGAGTTATATATGCATGGAGTAAAGTTAAGCTTCATTGAAGCTCCTCCTTAACTCATGCATAGCAATAAACATAAAAATATGCAATGAATGCTCAACATAACATACATAAACATGATATTTGATACCAATGAAGTAAACATGCTCTTGATACCAAATTTTAAAATAAAAATGTTCTTAAAAAAATGTTGCTCTTGATACCAATAAAAGCTCATACCAACAAAAGATGCTCTTAATACCAATGGTAAGAGATAACAAATTTAAATAAACATGCATATTAAACAAGAAGTAAACATGTATATATAAAACTCCAAAGTATCTTTCCACCTTTTTGTCAATTCATCAACAAAAGGGTACAAACAATAAAGGCATAAATAATATTTTTCTTTCTTTTTGCATAAATCAAAACAATAAAGGTATATACGCTATATACATTCATGAAGAGGAGAGACGTGAAGTTAACTTCCCCTGCATACATGCATTTATATGAAAAGAGATGACTAAACTCTAACACATAAAGCATAATATACAATGTATAAAGGAGATGTGAAGTTTCTACTACACACGTGTACTACATACCAAAGAAAGGTCAATCACTTCAATATGACATATATTCAACATGAATCTATATATAAAGAAGATGTTAAGCTTCCCTTGCATATAAGCAATACAAATCAAAACATTATGATACCAATTTATGATACTAATTGAAAATAAACTAAACATTTTGAAGATACCGATAAAATTTTGATACCAATTGAAAGATATGAATATATAGGAAGTCTTGATACCAATTTTAAAAATTTGTACCAATTGAAAATATGTTACACTTTTGATACCAATTGTAAGAATATATATATATATATATATATATATATATATATATATATATATATATATATATATATATATATATATTATATATATATATATTGTAAGTATTGATACCAAATGAAAAATATAAACCAATCCTTTTTGGTTAAAATACTAAAATCATTTAGCCATAAAGATACCAAATAGAGAATAATATCAATTTAATATTCTTGATACCAATATTGAAAATGAAACATATATCCAATTGAAAATATTTTTCATTAGGAGCGTAGGAAACTAATTGAAAACTAAGAGATCAATTAACAAATATCTTTTTTCAACATAAAGAGTGAGAGTAAGATACCAATTGTAAACAAAACCGATTGAAAGGTAAAACATGAATTTATCTCCCTTTATGAAATACTAATGAAAACGATGCATAAGCTTGTGTAAGATACCAATTGAAAAATAATTTTCATTAAGGACTAAATCAAGCTTAGCATGGCAAAATTTGTGCTCAAAGATATAAAGATATAGTAAGCACAATCACAAACACATATATATGTATGAAAATGTAAAGACCAATCTAAATTAATATTGTTTGAAGTTGAAGCATACATATATAGAAACAAATATGAGTATACAAAATAAATATCAATTGTGATACCAATTGAAAATATGATGAGGATCAAATGTATAACTCATACCTTCCACCCTATCATGCACTTGTTTAAAAAAAAAATTTAATAAAGAGTATACAAGGCATGGTCACCAATCCAACTACCCTTTAGATGGGTAGGGGTTTTCAGAAATAAGTTTGAAAATACGTTTAGCATATTTGAAAACTCTACCAAAATGAAGCGATATGTAACTAGTTTTATAATAAACTTGAAAACTAGTAAGAAATCTTTCAAGCAAGGAATAAAGAATGAATATATTCTATGAAAAATATGACAATCATACAATCAACACTCAAAATCTATATAGCACATAGAAAGCTCATGAATACAAAAATCATGAGTAAACATCAAATAATGTGAGTGTAAGAATCATGTCATCACAAAATCATGGGAATAGGCAGTTAAGCTCAATATGAAATTTCTTTATAAAAATCATCAAAACTAAATCTACTTCAAGATATATGTATGTTTAGTCAAAACTAAAGGTATACATACATATCCAAATACAATTGAGTCTATAAAGAAATTTTGCATGAAAGGTAAATGACTCATGGTTATACATGTATATCCAATAGTTTTGGTAAAATTAACAAATACGTGAAGTTAAAACATATCATCATGAAAAACATGTCCAAAAATAGGGAATGCAAGTCAAAATACATGAATCATCAAAACTAGGCTATACTAGTACATCTAATGGGTACAAATGAGCAATCAAGCACAAACATATAATAATCAATTTGTGGCTCATTAGTTATATAAGTATATGCACAAGTTTTAATGAAAAATTACATCTAAACATGTAATCAAAACATTGAAGTATAAAATAAAACATAAACCAAGATGATCATTAAGTAAATACACACGTCTTAGATTCATGATATACATAATAGTTAAACTATGGTGAGAACACAAAAGTAATAATCCATATGAACATGGGTGTATCTCAAATACTATGCATGTATGTCATAAGTCTAAATATCATGGCATTTAACATAATAATCAAGAAACATCAAAATATGCTAAAATCAATAATAAAAGCATGTAAACATAAATGGGAGTTAGAGATCGTTACCAAAACTAAGAAGGTACATCTCTATGTCTCCAAACCAAGGTGGTCCTCCCACCAAACACCCCTTGAAAGTGATGCAACCAAATTTGTCACCATTAAACTCGGAACGCATTCACCTCAAGGCACCAATGCCTCTCACGTCATGTGAGAGCCCACACCTACATCAAATATCATAGGGGTGTATTTTGGTACCCAAACTCTATTGAGTCCATGTGGGTTAGCACCTTTCCTAACCCAAACAAATCTATTTGCAAAATTTTCATTATGTATCCTATCATAACAAAATCTTGCAAGGTGGCCCTTACGTCCACAATGTGTACAAGTGTACACATGAGCATACATTGTATTATGACTGTGAACATGGGAAGCATGTGTATGCCGTGATTTATGTGCATGCATATTTGGAACTTGTTTCTTTCGAAACATGAATTCCAACCGTGTGTGTTTTATGACACATTGGCTCAAAGTGGAGACCAAACAGTCAACATTCTTCTTCAAAATATTTATATCATTTTCAATGTTAGAAGAAGAGGTGCATGCAATAGATATACTAGGTGGTGAAGCTATACTAGCATGGCAAACATGTGAGTCAATATTATTTTTCAAAGAAATATTTTTCTTAGAAATCAAATCTAGCTCTTTTGAAATTGAAGAAATTTTGTTTTTTAAAGATTCATTCTCTTTTAACACAAAATCAAGTTTTGAAGTTAAAGTCTCATTTTTTTTCAAAACAATTTCACAATCATTTTTATTTTTTAAAATTTTGTTTTCATTAAGGGCAAGTTCAAGTTGGGATTTAAGTGAGTTCTGTTCACTTGAAATCTCATCCCTCTTTTGCAAAACCAAATCAAGTCTAGAAGATAAATTTTCATTTTCTTCCTTTAATTTTGAACTATTCTTTTTCAAACTTTTATTCTTCGAAATTAATCTTTCACAACCTTTAGCTAGTTCATAATTTGAAGCATGTGCATCCATACACTCATTGCAAGAAGAACTAGAATTATCATCTAGTTGAGTATCCGAATATACCTCAAGGGAGTCATTCCCTTGGACCATGAAGAAACGTTGTTCAGATTCTTCTCTACTAGATTCCTTCTTCACAATGTTTGGCGTTTGAAGCTTGGAGGAGGTCAAAGTGTTCCACACTGCAAAAGCGGAATCACAATGAGAAGCCATCATAAGATATTCTTTGTTAAGTGTGCTTCTAAGTGCCTCAAGGGCTTGTGCATTAGCCTCTATATGCTTGCAATTGTCAAGATAGGATTTTTTGGTAGCGGCAAGGAAAACATGCAAGCCTATGGTCTTGAGATACATACTCATCTTAATCTTTCATACATCGATGTTAGAAACATCAAATATATGAGGGGTCATGAAATCTATGAGTGTAAACTATATGCGTGCAATTGCAAATGTAGATTAGCTAACCAAGATCTCACTTCTAGGTGGTTAAACCTAATATCAGGAGCATAGGCTCTGATACCAATTGAAAGTACAGCTAGAAGGGGGTGAATAGGTGTAAGGCTAATCTATGACAAATAATGCGAAATTTAAAACTAAATGCAACACACTTAGTGTAACCAAAGACTGTAGCCGAATTTCCGGTGAAGGGCTCTGAACTATCTCCTCTAAATTCTTCTAAATAAGAGTTGAGGTGCTATATGAAGCTCTCTTGATTGAACACAAGTGAGGCATATAAACAAACAATATCAAGCATATAAGTGATATGAACAATATGAAATGATGCAAGGCACAATATAAGAGAGAGAGAGAGAGTTAGAAAAAGTGGATCAAAAGTAAACACAAAGATATGTTTCGAGGTTCGAGCACCCAGCTCTACGTCCCCGCCTTCACACAGAAGTATTTTCACTAACTCGTCCACACAGGACTTCCCACACAGGGAACCTCCACTAGGATTTGGGCAATTACAACTTGGGAGTACATAACTTCTCTCTCCAATAATACAACCTCTCACTAGAGATAAGGCACAATGCAAATCACCTCTACACTTAGAGGGATGGACACTTAGCCAAACAATGATCAACCTCTCACTAGAGGGATTAAGCTCAAAGCCACACAACCACAATCATCTCAATACTTAGAGGGATTCCAATACAACCTCCATAATCACCTCTCACTAGAGGGATATCAACACAATCACCTCTCATTAGAGGGATGTCACAAAGTAAGGAGGGTTACAACACTTGGTGGTCTCTCTCAAACCACAAACCAATTTTCTCACTAAACATGATCCTAATAGATAGGATAGATAGATAAGCTCAAGTGCGAGAATATAAAGAGTTTGGAAAAAAAACACAAAGAAAAATACTTAGGAAAACAACTAGAATAAGATTGAAATGAAGATCAAAACTAATATCCCAAATATCCTATTTTTCTTTAATTTTTCCAACCCTTTAAAAACAAATAAAGATGAAATCTTTTGGCTCTAAAACTCTTTTAAAACTTATATTTTTAACACTAGAAAGAATGAGAATTTTGCCCTTCAAAAACTTAATGAAAACAGCTCAAATGAGTGGGTATATATAGCCCCACAAAATTTCTGCCCGTTGGCAGCATGAAAGGGCAGTTTGCCCTTCCGGTCAACTGGCCCAACGGTCATTTTTATGACCGTTATGCCTCCGATCGACCGCCTGGTCGACAAGGACTGGATAGAGAGAGCAGCAGCTCTCTGCCGGTCGACCGTCCGGTCGTCCGAGGCCATTTCCAGAGAGCAGAACTCTCTGGACAGTCGATCGCCCAGTCGACCGGCCCACCAGCCCATGCCTGCGTTCACGTCCTGTGCACGTCGATCAACCGGACCGGTCAATCGACTTCTGTCTCGGTCGACCGTCCGGTCGACCGGCAGACTGCCAGGTCCAACTAATTTAGGGATTGAAAACTTGGGTTTTTATCTTCAATTAAATCTCATAAAATCACATAAATTCCACAAAAATAAGTTCTTATTAAATCTTTGAAATACAAATATGTGTGACAAAAATTCAACACATATTATAAACTATTTGAACCATTTTTGTGTTCTTGAAAATTTGCCTTAAACCAAAATTCGTATTTTCCAAAACTTGGATTTTTGAAATGGAAATCCGATTTCTCCAAAACTCATGTAAATACAAAAACATGATATTGAAACAACTTTAAGCATATTATATATGGATAGAATCCACTATACATGAAAGATATTATATCTATATTTTTGACATGAAATCCAATATTGGTTAAACTGAAAACCAAAAACCAATAAACTTAAAACAAGTGTGTGTGTGTGTGTGTGTGTGTGTGTGTGTGTGTTGTGAACTTGAGCATATCAACACTATCTAATCATTTCACAAGATCTAAACAATTTTAGACTAAACAAACCGATGTCTTCTTGTAGAACTCCGTCTCTAAGTTGACTCGTTCCAAAACCGATCCAACGAGCTTGACTCCAACCGAGTACTAGATGCGATCTTGATGCTCGAGCTCTTGAATCAACATGTGAAAGCTTCAAAATACTTTTGTTGAAGCTAATCATCTACTAATATCTTGATCAAATATCTGAAACTAAATATCACAAGATTATTAGTAAACTATAACTACATGAGTTAATCATCATCAAAAGTAGAGTGAAGGGCCTCTGGGCCAACATGTATTGTATGGGATCAGTGTCTAGACCTGTTTCTATAATTATTCATGTTACTGAAAGTTACTGAAAAAATATCGTTAGACCGTAATGCTCGGTACAGCTCTATTTATCATTTACTCGATTATTATTACTATACTGTTACTGTTACTATCATCACATCACCCCAGTATCATGGTAACATGAATATTGACTGATTTAACTGAATTAAATATTAATATAAAAAGGCAACTTATACTGAGATTGGGGAAATTGATAGAGGAGACAGCGTCTGTATTTTAGGTAGACATAGGATACAGGTTGCGTAGCCGAAATGAGGGTTCCACTGCAGGGATGATTGGCATCCTTCTAATATTACTGTTACTATTACTGTTACTGAGTACCTAGAAGTGCAGGCCTGGTTCAGTGCCAGCCTCCGGGATCGTGGTCCTAGATATGTACGGGGCCCACTTAAAGCATGGACAATGTCTTCAACCAATCAGTTTCAGTAACTTAAGACCCTGATTGATGATTAGTCACATATGTTGCATTTACATTGTCACCTTACCATGCTTTTTAGCTAATAAATCCTATTAATAAGTTTTCTTTTTCTTTGCTAAATGTAGGCCCAAGTGCTTAAAGAAAGAAAAGAGAAACAAGCCAAAAAGCCCACCAAATTCTGAATTAATTCAGAATAAATTTGAAATGAAGAAATCAGGGCTAAATCTTGGCATATCAAGAGGTTGAGAAGAATCCTCCCTGAATCGAGCAGTTGAAGCCACACAATCAAAGGCTGTTTCGTCAACATTTGATCAGAAACAAGAAAACCAGAAGATGATACGGGATACCCACCAAAGCAGCAATTCCACCCAACTGGGTGTGGCCATCTGGCCACACCAAGGCCGTACAAACGCCGCCCAAGCCGCGTTTTCGCGGCTATCTTGTGGCAGTTGGGGAGCGTTTGCTCCCCCAATCTTCCCGGGATCCTCCTCGTTTGGTTTTTGGCTATAAATATTAGTTTCAGCAAGGAAAAAAGTAGCGAAGACTAGGATTAGAATTTATGTTTATTTTCTTAGGATTTAGGCTCTTTGTTAGCTAGCACAAAAGTTATAATCTTGTTTTCTACTTTGTAGTTCAGTATCAAAACTTGTGAGAGATAGGAACTGAGTGCTTGTACTTGAAGATTGAAGTGACATCAATACAAGAGTCGAGCCGCGTTTTCTTCCACTTGAAGTTGATTGTTACACAATTCTGCATATTTTACCACATAGTCCCATGCATATTACAAATAAAAATATGATTTTACTCATCTTCTCTCTATTTTTGCAGGTCCACAACTGAAATGAGAGAAAGCCCAAAAATCTCTTTAATTAGTAATAATTAAAGAGATTAATTCATAAGCCCAAAAGAGATTAATTCAAAGCCAGATTTGAATCCAGGATCTAGAGAATTCCTCGCCCCAACTAAATCTTCCAGAAGGCCACGTGGATAACAACTTCGCAACGAACCTGTACCAGAAAATCTGGGCTCAACGGCCCAGATATTGCCGCCAAATCCAGGGATTTCCCGCCAATTTGTGGCAGTTGTAAGGTTGTTAGAGCTCCGGATTTTGCTCCAACAACCTGGCTCCAGATGCTTCTCTCTGAGCCTATAAATACTGGACCAAGGGCTTCGTAAAAAGAAAGAACAGAAGAGGAGAGATGATAGGATAAAGCTTTGTAAATTGTATTTTTTTCTCTAGGATTTAGTTCTTTAGATCTCTTTCTTCTTCCCTAGAAATTCTGCAAAAAGAGAGTTGTAAGAGAGAGAGAGCTTGTGTACATCAAGGAGTGACAACTTGTGAAGCAAGGATTGATCCATTCTCTTCTTCTCTACTTGAGCATTTTCTAATAACTCTTACTTTCTTTACTTCTAGTTTTACTTTACTTGCAATTTTATTCACGCTTTGTTTTGCTTTTCTAATGGCTAGTAGCTAATTCTTTCTTTTCATGGCTAGCTAACAACTTACCTTGCTAACTACTAACTGTTTGACACGGAGAGGGGTTGGCTGGCGTAACGTTTCCTGGAATCAGATGGAAAAGATTACAGCCGGCTTAATCTTCCGGTTACAAGGGAGGGGGAATATTGGATCTTGAATTCCCCCTTTGTTTAGTGCTGGGTTCTTCGTGTGGCGGTGGAGAGTGAATCTTGTTCTCCGTTGACCGGATGACTGTTCGGACCGTCGGGGATCTTCTCTTCGGTCGGTAGAGGGAGTAACTCAGCTCCGTCTACCAAAACTCTAGAAGAGGAGGTAGGCGAAGAGCGGCTAGTACTCAGTAAGCTCGCTGAAGGGTTTTCTCTCTCTCTGTCGATGATCTCTCCTTTGATTGTCGTCTTTTTCTTCTCGTCGTCAATTGTCCTCTCCCCTTCAATAGTGACGGGACTATTTATAGGGTTTTTAGGGGGTGATCGTGCCCCCTAAAAGTGCTCCACGATGAGGGCCAACTTCCCCGCTACATGGGCGGTGGATGGAGCCATAATCGGGGTGGTTGCAACCGAGACGTGGGTGTCGAGCCAACGCGTCTTGATGCTGAGACGCGGGCTTCGGCTGACGCGCCTTGATGCTGAGACGCGGGCTTCGGGCCGACGCGCCTTGATGCTGAGACGCGGGCTTCGGGCTGACGCGCCTTGATGCTGAGACGCGGGCTTCGGGCTGACGCGCCTTGATGCTGAGACGCGGGCTATCTCTCGCGTCTTGATTGTCGCATTTAGCCTTGTGCCTGGATCTTGGATCTCTGTGTTTTGGCGGCTTGTCTTGGTGATTTTTAGACAGCCTACAGAACCCCCTCCAAAGTTTTCGACATTCCGCAGTTAACTGGGACGGATTTCGAAATACTTTGGACTCTAGCTGAGTTCGCCTTCATGACTAGACTGTTGATGCTCCGGGTTTGATCTTATCTGGAGTTGGTCTTCGTGAGTGTACTGTTGAACTCTTTGAAGCCCCCAGAGTTGATCATGTTGAGTGTTTAGATGCACAGTCTAAACCTCCCCGATTGCTTTTAATCTGTCATTGGCGCGCTTTAAGCCAGGAGTGGTTGGTCGTCTGCTTGCGTCAGTGTACTGTTGAACTGATTTTGCAGAAGCAGGAGGCCAAACGCAGGTTCTTTTTCAAAAAGCAGAGATGGTACTGCTGTAAAGGCGCGATTTCTGTAATCGTGCGTCCTTTGGCAATGGAGACGCGACTGATCTTCAGAAGGCAGACGCGATATTTGGCCAGACTGGAAGGACGCGAATTTCTTAGAGAGACGCGACCTTCCAAATGCATTCATGGAGAGGCTGACGTGGCATGACAATCGAGGAGGTGCGTTCTTTGGGCGCGAATTCTGTGCCATGTCATGATTACGCCGCCAGCTGGCCTAGGGAACCGGCGAAATTTCGCCTTTGGCGCGCGGATTTCCTGGTTCATTAAATGAACTGCTCCACGTGTCGACTGCTGACTCGTGGCGGGGTTGCGACGCATGATCTTCTCCGTTCAGAAACGATTTGGTTACACGCGTCAAGCGGGGACTCGCTGCAGCGTCTACCGGGCCACGCGCCGCGTATCTTCGCGAATCCCTGTGCCTATAAAAGGCAACAGTTGAAGAGATGCATCTTCTTCTCCGAACGCACTTGCTGAGAAAAAGAATTTCCTTCTCTGTTCATCTTCGAAGTTGTTCATCTCCTTGCTCGGATTTCTGAACATCAATGGCACCCAAGACTAAGCCAACTGCATCGTCCTCAAAGGCGACCGTCGCCGAGGCCCAGAGGGGCGGCTCCTCCTCTGCACAGGGCGTCGTTCTCCCAGGTCTCCAAGGTAAAGGCCTCTTAGGCGGAAGTTTCGCCATTAAAGAAAGTTCAAAGAACTTTTAAGAACCCTTAACACGTGATTTTTAATCGTTTGATTCCCAGACGCAGTCTTTGGGATGATAACCGAGGCGCGGGTTTGGACCCTCGCGCGCTTGAGTCCTGCGCTTCAGATTCTTCACTTAGAATATTTTCTATTTGTGAAAGGTTCAGACGCGGACTTAGTTTACAGAACGCGGATTTGATCCTTGCGTTCTGTTTCATCAGCTGCTGATTTTGATGAATCTGGCACCCGAGTCCAAGTACTTCGACATCTGGGGATGTGAAAGGAAGGGGGTTACCCTCCTTAACTTCTGGCGATTATGGTAGTGGAAAGGTTAAGGTGGATAACTCCCTTCTTTTCGCACCCCAGAAGTGACATCAAGGAGAATGTTGTGGAGACGCCGATCCCATAGGTCTGGACGCGGATTTGATAATTCCTGCGTCCAGTGCCTCTTCTGCGTGGATGCGCAGGTCTGGACGCGGATTTAATAATTCCTGCGTCCAGTGTCTCTTCTGCGTTCGAATTATGAACACTTAGCATTTTTTTTTTCTATGCTTTTGATAGAGTATCTAACTAAGTGTCCTTTTCTTTTTGCAGCGCCACGCCCTGCTACTTCACTCGCCAAGAAGTGCCACTTTGGTCATGTAGGTGGTGCTGACCGGGATTTGATTTTGTATTGCAAAGGACTGTTCCTGTGACTGCTGACAAATCACCGGATCGCAGAGAGAGGCTCTCAAATGTTGACATGAGGACTCTTCGGGTGCTCATGACTGATGCAGCATTTGCAACGGATGCTGGTATCAAACTGGAGAAGCCTGCCTTCTTCTTCGGAGATCGTATCCACGATGGCGGCCATCGCGTATATGACGGGACTTACAAATGGCTCCGCCAGATAAAGGGTGGAAGATTCTTTCTTCCAGACATGGAGAGGATGTTCCCGCTGTCCTACTTCCAGCATATGTCCGTCCCTAGGAAGATGGAATGGGACCTTGCTCGATATGTTCCCGAGGTCACTCTCGGTGATTTGGGCTCCCACAAAGTATATCGTCATGATAGCCATGACAGGTCAGTTATCGGCCTTTCCCTGGGTCGCGCAGGACTGAGGTTCCAGCCGGGGAGATACCACAACTTGGCACTACCTTCCTCAACGCCTTCATGGAGGAGGAGGGTGACTACCCAGTTGGGTTCCGTGCGCCGGGGTGGGTCCGTTCCACGGAGAACTATTGGTGGGGCAGGATGGTCGGCTTTGTCCTTACCGAGCTCGGGGACCTGCTAAAGCGCGTGGGGCTGTACTCGGCAGTCAGGGCCGTGCAGTGGGGGATCCCTCAAAGCTCTCAGAACTTCTTCGGGATTCTAGAGCGTTATAATCCTTCGACGGGGACGTTCTTCACCCCGGTCGGAGAGATGGGCCTTGCTCTGCACGAGCTGCACGAGGTCTCAGGGCTGTCGACGGGGGATATTCCCTATGAGGAATATGTCCCGACCGCTGTGGAGCTTCGCTATGTGAAGGAGGAGTTTCCTCTCATATATGAGACCTATGGGGAAGTGCTATGTCACTTCCACATTTGCGGCCAGATAACCAAATGGCGGTCGCAGGGAGTCAAGCAACTGTCTTGGGCCAGTTACTTGTTCAATAATGTCAACACCAAAGACCATCGGATAACCCGATTGGATCCCAGCTCTGACAGGGAGATCGAAGACAGGATCGACCAGGCTCCGAACAGCTTCTACACCACGGAGTCGAACGAGGACGGTTTCGACCCTGACTTGGTTTTTGAAAGCTTTCATCATCAAGCCCGGACTCCTATCTCCGATCGGGCGCTGTTGGCGGGCTTTCTGATGCTGTGGCTGAAGCGCTGTGTGGTGCCCACACTGCCGCATGAAGTCATTGTTGCTGACGTGGTGTACCCGGCGGTGCTCCTGGCTCATGGGAACCCCATAGCCCTTCTCCCGGCCGTGGCGGCTGGTATTCAGAGCGGGCTGCGGGCGCTCACTAAGAGTTTCTGCGAGCCACCAAAAACTGCAGACTCCGAGGGAAAGCCGTATGTTGACTCAGAGGGGAGTCCGACGGTGAAGCGTCCCAACCCTCGTGTCGAGCTGCCTTACACGTACCTTATTGCTTGGTACGTGATGCATTGTCCTTCTTTGATGACGGCAGCGCGTTGGAGGGAGAATTCTGTCCCTTTCGTACAGCGGTTGGAGGGTTCAAAATGGCGTGATCCTTACATATATTACGTCCGGAAGTGCCTTTCAGACCCTGCCAACTACCAGCTCAATCGCTGCCTCCTCCAGATCCCTGATGCATCTTTCGGGGATCTACTTGTTGATTCTGTTGGCCCAGATGACTTCACGAGGTTATCCGCGGGGGCCTTCTGGTGGTTGCTAAATATCCGGCCCGGATATGTGCTTTTCCGGCAGGGGACGTCATGTACCATTGAGCCGTACATGCCGAGTCGCTTCGCTCGACAGTTCGGCTATGATCAGCTCTATGTCGGGAACCCCAATGCTAGGCTTGCCTTCGAAGGGAACCTATTCGAGGGTGCTCGGGCCTGGTACTATAGTGTGGCTGGAGGGACGGGAGTATCTTTCCGTCTACCTCTCGAGGGGCCCAAGTGCCGTACGAGTTTCAGCTTCTGTACTTGGTACTCTCAAGCCATCCAAACGCCAGACTTTTTCCCGGCGTCTTCATGCATTGAGAGCATCAATGCAAGTCTCGAGGCCAGGACTGATTCTAGTAAACCGATGAAACTCGTAGAACAGTACCTGAAGGCCCAAAAGGAGGTCGGGCGAAGATCGAGGAGGGAGCCCCCAGCAGTGAGGGCGGAGCCGCGACCGGTAAGGGCAGAGCCACCAGCGACAAGGGCGGAGCCACCAGCCACTAGGGAGGAGCCGCGGGCCAGGAGGTCTAAGCAGTTGGCGAGCAAGCGTCATCGACGCTCTGCTTCTATCGCTGAGCCTGCCCCAAAGAAGGCTCGGAGGGACTTAACGGCTGAAGTCTCTCGATCCAGAGATATCTCTGCCGGAGTTGAGGCTCCTCCTGAAGACGTCCCTGTTAGGGTTGAGGAACCGTCGGAAGATGAAGATTTCCCCACCCTAGTCCGTGCTCCTAGGTCGCGCAGCAAGACCGTGGAGGAAGGGGAGCTTGTTGAAGAGTCCACCGCCGCCGAAGATGACGAGTCACTGGAGGTTGACATAATGACTGGAGGGGATGTTGAGATTGCAGGCCTCTCAGCTCAACCCGAGCCTTCTTCTGCTCATGATGGGAGAGATGAGGCACAGCAGCCGGGGTCTCCTAGCATCTTCATTTCCAGTCTTAGGGCAGTCGACCCTAGTCCTACCACTGGGGTAATTGGAGGTAAGGCTCCTGTTGCGGAGCTTCCTCGCGTTGCGCTGTCGTCTTCTTCGTTATCGGGGGAAAGCGACTTCGAAGACGAGACCGACTATGGCGATGAACCCGCTCTTCCTGATCAGAGCAAATTCTTCCACATCTCGGAGGAGGAAATACATGAGGGTGAGCCATCGACCGCACCATCGCTGGCGATTATCCCTACTGAAGGTATTCTTTCCATCTTCTGTCTAATTTCCTCTTTGCATATTGAAGGGGATGTTCTAACATTCTTCTTTTATGCTGCAGGGCCAGCCGAAGATGCTGAGGCTACAACCTCCTCGCGTATCGAGGAGATGGTGAAAGAGTTGACCCGGCCCGAGGGGATTGAGGTCTCGGCTGCTGAGATACCCTCAAAGGGGGCAGCTGTTGAAACTGGGGAGCCTTCCACTCTGCCAGAAGAGGAAGTAACCACTGAGGCTGAGGACGCTCTCACTCTGCCAGGCGAGGAGGTTACTGCTGAAGCCGAGGAGACTTCCGCTCCGCAGGATTTGACGTCTCCGGACCTCCAACCTGGTAAGGCAGCTCTGATGCTTTAAATGTTTAGCTCTTCTATCATTGTGGCTAACATCGCGATAACTTGCAGAGAGGACCGAGGGGGTTCAGGTGGAGGGTCCGATGGTTGGCACCCTTCCAGAAGGCCATACAGCTCAGGTCTCGGTGGAGGTTTCTGAGGAGGTCGTGCTTACTACTCCCTCATTGGTTGTGGAGGCTCCTGCAGAGGTAATACCTCCGGAAGCGTCAGCGGCCGGTCCAGCTCTTGCTGTCTCGTCGGTCAGCACGACTCTTGTGCGAGAAGATCCGCCTTATATCCCCTATCCTGTGACAGAAAAGGGGTCGGGAAGCTTCCTAGGTGGTGAAGACATGGAGGAACTGGCACGTCAGATGGTGCAGCAATTCTTCGCTTCGATGGGATCATGTATTGATCTCATCTTACGTGGAAACAGCACGTTCCAATTTGCCCAGACGCTTCTTAAAAATCTGGCCGTGAACGTCGAGTTAACTGGAGGCCCTTCACTTGCCAAGGCGTGTCTACGGGTGGTAGAGCAACTGGGAGACTACCTGCAGGAGCTGGAATCTTTGGAAGATGCTGGCTCTTTTAGTGAGGCCCAGGCCACCCTGACTAGGCTCCTAGCTGTTCAAGAACGAGAGCGACAGGAGGCGGAGGCACAAATCGCTGCAGAGATCCGCAATCTCGAATATTCCCAGGCTGAATGTCAGAAACTAGCTGGCGATTCAAGGGAATCCGAGCTTGTCATGCAGAGCACAGAGCAAGTCATCATCAGGGCTCGGGACACCATTGCCAAGGCAGAAGTGGTGCTTGCGCTCAATGAGGAAAAGCTTGCTATCATCAAGAAGCAGCTAGAGGAGCAACAAGCTGCTAGGGCGCGAGCTGAAGAGAGTCTGTCTCTACATTCTTCCAGGGTGGAATCTCTGCGAGCGCAGCTGGCCGCAAGAAATTTCTTATCCGAAGAGGAGCTGCGGAACCGGGCTATTATGGAAGCTGAAAGGACGCGCCAACACGAGATTCACCGCCTTAGGGAACAAATCCGTACCTTGGCGAACCAGGACATTTAGCCTTCTTTTCTTTTCCCCTTTTTTGTAAAGAAGAGGACATTCTGTTTAGAGTGTTTGTATCCACTTTTACTGTTTATAATAAAAGTTTGAAAAATTTGCTCCATCTTCTTTGCTCAGCTGTAGGCGAATCCAACTCCTTGGTAACTGGCACTTAGGTAAGACTAAGTCCTGTTAATGAAACGCGGCCTTGACTCTGAGTCTTCTTAATGAGACGCGACATTGATCCATAAAGTGAGACGCGGTCGTCAGTCCACAGGAACTTAGATTTACTAAGTCCCTTTTGATGAGACGCAGCATCAATCTCAGAGTGATACGCGGTCTTCTTGATGAGACGCAGCATTGATCCATAAAGTGAGACGCGGTCGTCAGTCCATGGAGTGAGACGCAGCGTCAATCACAGAGTGAAACGCGGTCTTCTTGATGAGACGCAGCCTTGATCCATAAAGTGAGACGCGGTCGTCAGTCCATGGAGTGAGACGCAGCGTCAATCACAGAGTGAAACGCGGTTGCTAAGAAAGACGCGGATCGATCAGACACGGGATGCGTAGCCTCGAGCGACTTCCCATCTGCGTTCAATGCAGCATGACTTTAAAAGATTTTTAGGAGATCTTTGAACGTCAAGTCTTCACCGTCGATTGGGGTTCTTGGTCATCCGTTGTGTTCCAAGACAGTTATCCACGCGTCGGCCTCTTATTGGGTTCAGGCGTTAATGCTCTTGCATGCGGAACCGACGCTGGCGGTTGAAAAACCGGCGCACTTCGACGGTTTCCAAAGCAGCGTTCCACGCGTCCGTTTTTGATTGGGCTTTGACAGTTGTGCGCGACGGTTCCGATTGATGCCCCATTAATGACAGTTATTAGGGACTGCCTATAAATAGAGTGCACCCTCTCCCTCTTCAACAATCCAACTTAGACTGTTTTCATTTGTTTTGCTCCGAGAGAAGTCTCGCCTTGAATTATCTTTCAGAGAACCGTCCTCATGGATGAAGGTGACCCCATGGATGAAGATGACCCAGAGCTCTCATGCCTCTGTTTGGTCTCTTCAGAAGGAATCCTCTCTCATGTCATCTTGCGCACCCGCGTTTGGATGCAGAGAGGTCAACTCTGGACAGAGGTTTCTGCTGGTATGTCACCCCGATGATGTCCATAGCCTGTATTTTGGCATAGGCATCTGAATGAAATTCTGGTGCATCCTATTCTGAAATTTGTGCTGGTGACTTGAACTTTTCTGAACGCGGGCTTTTGACGCTGGCTTTGCTCATGGCTCTTGCCTTGGCGCGTTTCAGACCTGAATCTTGCAACTCCTGTTCACCCAACAGAGAGATGGCAATTTTCGGCGTTTGAAGTTTTTCGCGTCTAGTATATAGACGCGGGTGCAAACTGAGACCGCGTTTGAATCCTGGGAGTGGCACAGTTTTGACTCGCGTCTGTTTCTGCTGACGCGGTGGTTTGACTGTGCAGATCATTTCCGCGTCTGAAGTCTTCAATGACTGCCGCGTCTGTTACTTAGTTTTCTTTTATTAAAGTATAATACCCGTTCCCGGAATACGTACTTAGTTGCGTATTCAGATTTTTGATCGTATTTTTTGATTTGTTTTCCTGTATTTATTCTGTATTATGAATTCCTTGTATGATTGTTTTGTCTTGGAATTTGATTCGTGGATTCGGAGTCAGCCCTAGTCTGAACCGAAGACCCGATTATAGTATATTATTCGATTTGGCCTTTCCGGTGATTAGATTTGACCGATTTCAGTTTCAAATATTATTTTCCAATATATTAGATTTTCTGTGATTTTTTGGATTTTTCTTGGATTAAATTGAATTTCTTCAAAACCGGTGTCGGCCAGTGCCGCTGACCGATTCCCGGATTTTTAATTCTCAAACTGTTTGGAATTTCATGATGGTCCTTTAGACTTTATCTTTAGAATTACATTTCCTACTTAAATACTTTTTCTGAGAATTTTATGATTTTATGAAAATTCCATCGGAGTCGGTAGGTAACTGATTCCGGGATTTTAGTTTTAAAACTATAAAGTATTTCTTAAAAAGGATTTCACTATGAGTCTTCATATATTATTATTGATTTTTGGGTAAATTGTGAGTCGTTCCGAGATACTTGAATTTCGGACGATTCCGGCATTTTCGAAATGATTTCCACATCTTTGACTTTAACCCGGGTATCTGTCTATTCAACAGTTTCATCTTGAGTCCAAGAGAAAATATCTTCTCTTTATCATTTCTCTACCATTTTCCTTTCTCTATTTTCCTTTCCTTCCTTCACAAGCCAAAGAGATTTCCAATTTCCCAAATTCCTAATCTTTTCCAAAAATCCATTTTCTTCCACACTCTTCCATCTCAAATATCTTCACCTAACCTCCACCTCACCCCTCCACTTGGCCGGCCATGATTGGTCAAGTGACACCTCATGCTTCCCCATTTACACAAAACCCCCTCTCTTCCATCTCAATTACACCTCCTTCACAAATCACAAATCATATATAACTTTCCATTACATTTCCTTTCTCTTTTTCTTCACTTCCACAAAGAAATCCCCTTCTCCAAAATCCTCCTTCATCTCAACATCCACCACCAACCTCAAGGGCATCATCTAGGTCATCATCTCCACCTCAAGCATCAACAAGACCTTCATCTTCAACCTCAATCAAGCTACTTCCTTTGGATTGGGGATCATCTCTCTCTTCGTCGGATTTATCACCTTGGATCAAGCTTCACATAACCAATCCTAGTGAGTATTCTTACTCACCAAGACTTGTTTCATTCCTAGTATACTTGTATCCTCCTATCTTGTGTTCATATGCCATAAAAATCACATTTTTAGACCATCAAACGCAACCAGCGAATTCTGTTCTGCGTTCTGTTTTTGACCAGTTTTAGTCGACTTGACCTAGAACCTAGTCGACTAGAGACCCTTAGATTGAAACGTAACCTTTTCTGATCCACAGTTTTAGTCGACTCATCTTATTTATTAGTCGACTATAGATCCCTATTAGTCGACTACACCTTGACCCTAGTCGACCACCCTTTTCCTGAAACCAAACCCAACTCTCTGTTTCACAGATTTAGTCGACTTAAGTGTCTGTTAGTCGACTTGACCCTTCTATTAGTCGACTACCCCTCCTAACCTAGTCGACTAACATTTCCTGAATCAGAAACCCAACTCTCTGTTACACAGTTTTAGTCGACTAGACCCTACTGTTAGTCGACTAACCCTTCTATTAGTCGACTATTCCCTTGACCTTAGTCGACTAACTTAGGCTGTTTGTTATAGTTAATTACTTCTCAACTTTGGATCTTATACCTGGTTCATGTACTTCATGACCGTTCTTCATGACCTATTACTTGATGTGTATCACCTCTTGTCGCTTCACATTTCTATGTTTATGTATTGCCAAATATTTGCTTGTTTCATTATGATGCTTGTACCATGCATGTGATGTTCTTGCTTCTTTATTGAATACCATGCGTGGCGGACCCTTCGAGGTCGTCGAACTCTGCATTGTCCCTATGTTTCCACTTGTCTTACCATAATTCAGAACTATCAGTTTCATGTTTCCTTTTAACACATGTATATCACCTGACCTCCAATGTGTTATCACTTGACCACCTGGCATGCCACTACTTGGCAAAACCCTATTGTTATAACATGACTGACCCGGACTATATCGACCTCTTACTATGTTTGATTGTTTGCAATATCACCACTTGTCATGCTATCACTTCACACCCAGCATGACATACTTGACTTTATGATTATTATGTTTACGGGAACCCTGTCCTATTGTTGTTATTGTTATGGAACTAAGTGCCACACCATACTCGGTGGGGGCCACCTCTAGAATCCATTCCCACAGAGCAAAGTGCCACATTGAACAAAGTGCCACACCACACGGTGGGGGCCACCTCTTGAATCTGTGGGGGCCACCTCTTGAATCTGTTGGGCTATTCCTGTTATGACTGTTTATTCCCGTAGCCTGATAATCTTAATAAGCTACAACTTGTATGGGTATGGGAGGAAGTGATGGATGCCGGAATGATATCTTGCTTATAGTGATGGGATATAAAAGTATATATATATATATGTATATATATACTGGCGGTAAGTGTTATGATATTACTGTTAGGGGGACTTTGGGCCTCCAAAGCCGGTTCCAGTGTATGGAAACCACTATAAGAAGTTCTATCAGTTCTCCATCTACTTCCGTTAACAAACCTCGGATAGCTTATATATGGATGTATGTGTGATGGGATGTACACCCGGGCACATACCTAGATATATGGGTCAGACGAGTAATAATAATAATAGAGACCTGTTATGTTATGACCCCTAGTCTACTCGTTATGTCATGATTCCAGTGATGATTCCTGTTTTGATGTTTGTTACGATTCTTATCATTCTTGTTATATATTCCCATTTTGACTGTCATATGAGTTGCAACTCTGATTCTATATGCTTGGGATTTCTGTGGCATGAGACAAAGGTATATATATGAGGGTTTCCTTGTTTGGATTATCCCCTCGATGTATTAGTCTCATGGCACCGTGACTTAAGCATATACAATCACTTTTGCCTGTAATCAGCCTTACTTTGCATTTCCTGTTTCATGATTATGCTATACCTGTTCTTGTATACCACTCTTGTGTTCTAACCCCTATTCTTGTCTCTTAGACACTTGGCACATAGCCGGTTCATTGTTAGGAGGTCCTGACTCCCTGGATTTGTATGTTCAGGTCTTGAAGCTTGGATTGCAGTGGAGCTGTCCACAGTAGATCAAGCTTTTCCTTGTAAGCTGGCAGCCTAGTTCCAGTTCTTTCGTGCCAGACTCCTCTTTTGACTCACGGGATCTTCACCCTTCTCGTGAGCATTTGGTGTTATCTTGTATATTCTACTTTGGACTAGTATGTGATAAAAGACATATGTAATATGTAATGTTTATCATAAACTGTGATGACTTTGTATATGTACCTTTTATGTTGGCATGTGTATGTATACCACGCTTTGTGTTGTACTCTGATCCCGTGCTTGTACTTTTATGCTTAGCGTATATACGTGGGGGCACTTTCTGACCTACGTATATACGTTGCAGTGACGTCCCCGTATCCGTGGAATCGGGGCGTTACAGGTTGGTATCAGAGCTTAGGCTCTTACCTCTATAGTACAAACAAGCTGCAAATTCCAGTAATTTGCTATTGCCAACTATAATGTACAAAGTTATCTAGTCCTTCTTGATTTATCTATTCCTTCCTTGATCCATTCCCTTGTGTCCTAAACTCCTTCCTTTTTCCAACTCCTTCCAGTTATCTTTAGCCATCTTAGTATGGAGAGGAGATCGGGTCGTAGCAACTCTGGACCAGCATCGAATGGAGCAGCGGGAGAGAATGTGGATATATTGAGGGTTATCCAGATGATGATGGAGAACCAGCAGCAGCAGACCGAGCTTCTCCGGCAAGAGATAGCAGCACCTAAGGAACAGAGGCCGGGGAATATATCAGATTTCAGAAGGCTGCAGCCAGCTATATTCACGGGTGAAGAGAACCCTTGGATGCTGAGCAATGGTTGACCGACACATCAGACTTGTTGAATGTAGCCCGTGTCCCAGAGGAAAACCAAGTGGAGGTCGCCAAGATTCAATTGAAGGATATAGCCAGAACTTGGTGGCTAGCTGAGGAGGCAAGACTGGAGATGCCTGTCACTTGGGACACATTCTCCAAGAGTTTTTATAGCAGATTCTTCCCTGTCACAGCTCAGAAAGACATGGAAGAGCAGTTCATCAGACTTCAGCAACGGGATAGGTCCGTGGATGAGTATGCCGCGGAATTTCTCCGACTTAGCCGCTTTGCCCCGTATATGGTGACGGATGAGGAGAAGCGGGCAAGCAGATTTCAGCAGGGCCTACAAATGGACATACAAGTATTCTTGATGCCCCAACAGCTGAAGACTTATTCAGAAGTCCTTACCATAGCTCGGGAAGTAGAGCGTGACTGGAGAAGAAGAAAGTGAACCAGATGGGGAACCAGGCCAAGAAGAGGCCTTTTGAGTTGATGGATGAGGAGGATGCAGATAGGGCAACCCATGGCCCGATGATGAAGAGACCATTCCAACCTCCTCTGTCTCAGATTGTATGCAACTTCTGCCACAGGCCCGGACATTATAAGAGGGATTGTCGAGTGGCCAAGGGATTATGTTTAGTGTGCGGGTCAGGGAGTCATATGCTAAGGGATTGCCCACATAGGAAGTTTGGACATGTGGCACCGATCAGACCAGCACTTCCAGCCCCAGCACTTCCAGCACCGCCATTGAGGAGGAATCCAGGACCGTTGACCCGAGAGCCCCATTTCCACCTCAACAATATAATCATCAGCAGAGGGGAATGAGGACTAGATCAGATCAGAGTAGAGGCCAAGGTTACATCATGGCAGCAGAGACCTCAGGCGATACAGCAGAGTGTGAAGACCAGTATCCAGATCAGGAGCCTTAGGGATATCATGGTAACCCCTACCCCATATCTTGCATTTGAGTTGATTATCATTCTAAATGTTTTTCTCTTGTCATTCTTTCATTTTCCATCCTGACCCTTCCTGTATCCATCTTATTCCCTGTTTTGGTTTTATGAGCCCTTTATTCCAGCCTTTGGACCCTTTGTGTTCATTTCACCCCTTAATGAAATTGCGAGGACGCAATTTTTTGTAAGGTGGGTGGATTGTAATACCCCGTTCCCGGAATACGTACTTAGTTGCGTATTCAGATTTTTGATCGTATTTTTCGATTTGTTTCCTGTATTTATTCTGTATTATGAATTCCTTGTATGATTGTTTTGTCTTGGAATTTGATTCGTGGATTCGGAGTCAGCCCTAGTCTGAACCGAAGACCCGATTATAGTATATTATTCGATTTGGCCTTTCCGGTAATTAGATTTGACCGATTTCAGTTTCAAATATTATTTCCAATATATTAGATTTTCTGTGATTTTCTGGATTTTTCTTGGATTAAATTGAATTTCTTCAAAACCGGTGTCGGCCAGTGCCGCTGACCGATTCCCGGATTTTTAATTCTCAAACTGTTTGAAATTTCATGATGGTCCTTAGACTTTATCTTTTAGAATTACATTTCCTACTTAAATACTTTTTCTGAGAATTTTATGATTTTATGAAAATTCCATCGGAGTCGGTAGGTAACTGATTCCGGGATTTTTAGTTTTAAAACTATAAAGTATTTCTTAAAAAGGATTTCACTATGAGTCTTCATATATTATTATTGATTTTTGGGTAAATTGCGAGTCGTTCCGAGATACTTGAATTTCGGACGATTCCGGCATTTTCCGAAATGATTTCCACATCTTTGACTTTAACCCGGGTATCTGTCTATTCAACAGTTTCATCTTGAGTCCAAGAGAAAATATCTTCTCTTTATCATTTCTCTACCATTTTCCTTTTCTCTATTTTCCTTTCCTTCCTTCACAAGCCAAAGAGATTTCCAATTTCCCAAATTCCTAATCTTTTCCAAAAATCCATTTTCTTCCACACTCTTCCATCTCAAAATATCTTCACCTAACCTCCACCTCACCCCTCCACTTGGCCGGCCATGATTGGTCAAGTGACACCTCATGCTTCCCCATTTACACAAAAACCCCTCTCTTCCATCTCAATTACACCTCCTTCACAAATCACAAATCATATATAAACTTTCCATTACATTTCCTTTCTCTTTTTCTTCACTTCCACAAAGAAATCCCCTTCTCCAAAATCCTCCTTCATCTCAACATCCACCACCAACCTCAAGGGCATCATCTAGGTCATCATCTCCACCTCAAGCATCAACAAGACCTTCATCTTCAACCTCAATCAAGCTACTTCCTTTGGATTGGGGATCATCTCTCTCTTCGTCGGATTTATCACCTTGGATCAAGCTTCACATAACCAATCCTAGTGAGTATTCTTACTCACCAAGACTTGTTTCATTCCTAGTATACTTGTATCCTCCTATCTTGTGTTCATATGCCATAAAAATCACATTTTTAGACCATCAAACGCAACAGCGAATTCTGTTCTGCGTTCTGTTTTTGACCAGTTTTAGTCGACTTGACCTAGAACCTAGTCGACTAGAGACCCTTAGATTGAAACGTAACCTTTTCTGATCCACAGTTTTAGTCGACTCATCTTATTTATTAGTCGACTATAGATCCCTATTAGTCGACTACACCTTGACCCTAGTCGACCACCCTTTTCCTGAAACCAAACCCAACTCTCTGTTTCACAGATTTAGTCGACTTAAGTGTCTGTTAGTCGACATGACCCTTCTATTAGTCGACTACCCCTCCTAACCTAGTCGACTAACATTTCCTGAATCAGAAACCCAACTCTCTGTTACACAGTTTTAGTCGACTAGACCCTACTGTTAGTCGACTAACCCTTCTATTAGTCGACTATTCCCTTGACCTTAGTCGACTAACTTAGGCTGTTTGTTATAGTTAATTACTTTCTCAACTTTGGATCTTATACCTGGTTCATGTACTTCATGACTCGTACTTCATGACCTATTACTTGATGTGTATCACCTCTTGTCGCTTCACATTTCTATGTTTATGTATTGCCAAATATTTGCTTGTTTCATTATGATGCTTGTACCATGCATGTGATGTTCTTGCTTCTTTATTGAATACCATGCGTGGCGGACCCTTCGAGGTCGTCGAACTCTGCATTGTCCCTATGTTTCCACTTGTCTTACCATAATTCAGAACTATCAGTTTCATGTTTCCTTTTAACACATGTATATCACCTGACCTCCAATGTGTTATCACTTGACCACCTGGCATGCCACTACTTGGCAAAACCCTATTGTTATAACATGACTGAGCCGGACTATATCGACCTCTTACTATGTTTGATTGTTTGCAATATCACCACTTGTCATGCTATCACTTCACACCCAGCATGACATACTTGACTTTATGATTATTATGTTACGGGAACCCTGTCCTATTGTTGTTATTGTTATGGAACTAAGTGCCACACCATACTCGGTGGGGGCCACCTCTAGAATCCATTCCCATAGAGCAAAGTGCCACATTGAACAAAGTGCCACACCACACGGTGGGGGCCACCTCTTGAATCTGTGGGGGCCACCTCTTGAATCTGTTGGGCTATTCCTGTTATGACTGTTTATTCCCGTAGCCTGATAATCTTAATAAGCTACAACTTGTATGGGTATGGGAGGAAGTGATGGATGCCGGAATGATATCTTGCTTATAGTGATGGGATATAAAAGTATATATATATATATATATATATATATATATGTATATATATACTGGCGGTAAGTGTTATGATATTACTGTTAGGGGGACTTTGGGCCTCCAAAGCCGGTTCCAGGTGTATGGAAACCACTATAAGAAGTTCTATCAGTTCTCCATCTACTTCGTTAACAAACCTCGGATAGCTTATATATGGATGTATGTGTGATGGGATGTACACCCGGGCACATACCTAGATATATGGGTCAGACGAGTAATAATAATAATAGAGACCTGTTATGTTATGACCCATAGTCTACTCGTTATGTCATGATTCCAGTGATGATTCCTGTTTTGATGTTTGTTACGATTCTTATCATTCTTGTTATATATTCCCGTTTTGACTGTCATATGAGTTGCAACTCTGATTCTATATGCTTGGGATTTCTGTGGCATGAGACAAAGGTATATATATGAGGGTTTCCTTGTTTGGATTATCCCCTCGATGTATTAGTCTCATGGGACCGTGACTTAAGCATATACAATCACTTTTGCCTGTAATCAGCCTTACTTTGCATTTCCTGTTTCATGATTATGCTATACCTGTTCTTGTATACCACTCTTGTGTTCTAACCCCTATTCTTGTCTCTTAGCCACTTGGCACATAGCCGGTTCATTGTTGGGAGGTCCTGACTCCCTTGGATTTGTATGTTCAGGTCTTGAAGCTTGGATTGCAGTGGAGCTGTCCACAGTAGATCAAGCTTTTCCTTGTAAGCTGGCAGCCTAGTTCCAGTTCTTTCGTGCCAGACTCCTCTTTTGACTCACGGGATCTTCACCCTTCTCGTGAGCATTTGGTGTTTATCTTGTATATTCTACTTTGGACTAGTATGTGATAAAAGACATATGTAATATGTAATGTTTATCATAAACTGTGATGACTTTGTATATGTACCTTTTATGTTGGCATGTGTATGTATACCACGCTTTGTGTTGTACTCTGATCCCGTGCTTGTACTTTTATGCTTAGCGTATATACGTGGGGGCACTTTCTGACCTACGTATATACGTTGCAGTGACGTCCCCGTATCCGTGGAATCGGGGCGTTACATAAAGTATACTAAGTTCCAGATTTTTTGATTCTCTTATTTGTTCTTTGCAGGTTCGCTGGTCTCCTGGAAGAGTGCTTCAACCGGCGAGCTTGCTCAATGTTCGTTTGTAAGAGAGTAAATTATGGTCCTCGTCGTTTGTAAGAGAGTAAATTATATCTCTGACGAGGACCCAAATCTCGCCAAGGTCTCTTCAGATCTCCTGCACCACTCTTGCCTGATGGCAAGAGATGGTCAGGTCAAGTATGACGGCGAGGAGGTTCCGGCGGTTGCGGTGGCGGAGAGGATCCTCTTCCTCTCCCATCCCAGAAGTAACATCAAGGACAGTCCATGTCCTTTGGATGGCCTGCTGGGGAAAGATCAACTCTTGAACGAAGGGTTGCAGGCTCTTCTGTTGCCGCTGGACCTAGTGGAGGGTGGCATCCTTTGTGATGACTCCTAAACTTCCTCTCTCACCCCAGAAGTGACTCCATGTTTGTTGGATGGTCTGCTAGGGAAAGAGACGCGCCTGAACGGAGGGTTGCAGGACCTTCTGTTGCCACCGGACCTCAAGAACACCATTGCTCTTAGCTTAGTCAGCTAGGGCGCTTTCGAAGTTGGCGTCGTGCATCAAAGTGCAATCGGTTCCAACAGTTGCCACAATTTGGCACTTCTTCAGACATCATGCACTTAGGATCAGATGCGGCTTCAAGGAGTGAGTACGGCCTCAGAGAGAGAGAGGGACTTCTTTGTACTCCTTAATTGTAACACTCAATCTTATTGTATAAGAGAGCGTTTTGTATCACTTTCATGTGTTTGGATATGAATAAAAGTGACACTTTTCTTTTTGCCTCTTTCTGTTGTTTTGAATGTTTTTTTTTTAGAAGCAAAAGAATGATTTTGGTGGACCCGCTACTTTATAAAAGAAAGTGACAGGGGGAATGCGTACTCCCAGAGAAGGTGAACTTTTGTCAAGTGTCTAAGATTGACTTGATTCAAGGTCAGCTGGGAATTCGATAAAACATTGTCAGCGGTGTAATGTTAACCTAACAATGTCTTTAGGTGGACCTGTTATTCTGTTGAAGAGAATAACAAGTGAAACTAGACCCGCGAGGAATCTAGTAAAGCTTTTACCGTTAGAGGTGTGATATTAACTTAACGGGTTGGAGATAGTCTTGTCAGAAGTGTGGTGTTAACTCGACAAGGATGTGAGTCAGAGGTGTGATATTAACTTAACTCAGAATGTCACTGTCATAGGTGTAATGTTTAACTTAACAGTGAGGTAATGCTAGAGGTGTGATGTTGAACTTAGCATTGGTCATCTCGACTTAGACGAAGAAGTCGAGGAAAGTCATGGCCATAGGTGTATTGTTGAACTTAGCGATGACTCGGATGCTAGAAGTGTAGTGTTAACTTGGCATCGTCCATTTCAGCTTCGATACGGAAGTCTGAAGAAAGGTGACTATCAGAGGTGTGATATTAACTTGACAGGCACTCGATGTACTACTTAGAGGTGTAATGTTAACTTAACAGTAATTTGTCAGAGGTGTAATGTTAACTTGACAAGAATTGGCTCGTGATAAGAGCATTTGAGGACCTGTCATTCTATTGATGAGAATTGACAAGTGGAATTTGAAATGCCAGAGGTATAGTGTTAACTTGGCAAATTTGAGAGTTTGTTACTCTATGCAGAGTTAACAAGCAAAGTTTATACCCGACAAAGGGTATTCATTACCAGAGGTATAGTGTTAACGTAGTAATGATTGCACTTTGTGGTCCTACCATTCTATGGACGAGAATTGGTAAGGGACTTTGGAGGAAAGAGTGGACTCGAGTCCACTTAGGATTTTTAGCAAACCCTCAGCTGTCAACGGGTTTGACATGCCTTTACCAACTACCGTTTGAGTTGGGCTAGCCATGCTATTCCCCTCAGCATGATGAGTTGTCGAGGACTTATGTTGGGCTTAAAGGCCAACATTTTCCTCTATCCTTAGCCGTCGAGGGCGTCGGATCAAATGGGAACGTGTCCCTTAGGATTCTTAGCAAATCCTCAGCTGTCAACGGGTTTGACATGCCTTTACCAACTACCGTTTGAGTTGGGCTAGCCATGCTATTCCCCTCAGCATGGTGAGTTGTCGAGGACTTATGTTGGGCTTAAAGGCCAACATTTTCCTCTATCCTTAGCCGTCGAGGGCGTCGGATGTTTGATCAGAGGTGTACTTTTAACTTGATCGGAAGAAGAGTACTATTAAGGATAGTACTTCTTCAAGAATTTGCCATTGATCGGCATCATGAGTGTATCGCCATTTGAAGTTATGAGGCGATATGACCCATTTGAGTAGACTGACTCTACTACAAACGGTCCCTCCCATTTGGGCTGAAATTTTCCTTTTGTCTTGTGCGTCATGACCATGGGTCTTCGGACAGCTAAGACAAGGTCGCCTTTCTTGAAAGTTCGCGCTTTGACTTTCTTGTTGAAGGCTCTGGTGATACGAGCTTGGTAAAGCTCGATTTGTTGTTGGGCCTGCAAACGCTTGTCGTCTAAGGCTTCCAACTCCTGGAGTCGCTGCTGATGCTTCTCCTCAGTTGTCATTTCCGCTATCAAGGCGACGCGTAGAGAGGGAATTTGTATTTCCAATGGAAGGACGGCTTCGCATCCGTATACCAAGGAAATGGCGTGGCTTTAGTTGGGGTTCGCACCGTTGTGCGGTAGGCCCATAAGCATTCACCCAGCTTGTCGTCCCAGTCTCGTTGACTTTTCGAGACGAACTTTTTGAGAAGCTTGCCAATAGTCTTGTTGAAGGCTTCTGCAAGACCGTTAGCAGCAGGATAGTATGCCGTTGAGGACACACTCTGGATTCTGAACTTCGCGCAGAATCTCTGGAAAGCCTGGCTGATGAACTGGGGTCCATTGTCATGGATGATACGCCGAGGCACACCAAAGCGGTAAATAACGTGATGTTTCACGAACTTGATCACGTTAGAAGATTTCACCTCTTTCAAAGGGATAGCTTCGGCCCACTTAGAGAAGTAATCGGTTATCGCTAGAATGAACCGATGTCCTTTCGATGATGGTGGGCTGATAGGGCCAACTACGTCCATCCCCCACATTTCAACGGCCAAGTAGAGGTCGTTGAGTGGAGGTACCCTGGTGCTTGATGGATGAAATCGCCGTGTATTTGGCAGACGTAACATCTCTTAGCATAAGCGACAGCATCGGCAATCATCTTGGGCCAATAGTAACCCATCCTTTGGAGTCGATGTGCCAATTTCGGGCCAGGTTGATGAGCTCCACAAGTACCATCGTGGGCTTCTTTCAATACTCCTGGGGCTTCTTTTGATGAGAGGCATCGGAGCAGGATCCCGTCATGCGATCGACGATACAATGTTCGCGAAATCGCATTATAGTAGAATTTGGGGGCTTTCCTCCGAATGGCGGCCGCCTCCTTGGTGTCTTCGGGCAGAATGCCGTATAAGACAAAATCAATGTAGGGGAATCGCCAGTCTTTAAGCCCTGAAGCGGTCGACACTTCAAGTGTTTCTTTACCGCGACGATCTCCCGCTGACCCCGGGTAGTCTCCGAGGGAATTTTTGGACAGTATAGGTCGTGGCTATAGACGAATACTTTCTCCATTGCTCCAGCTGGAAGAGCTAAGGAAGCAGCGAGGGATGCGAGTGCATCCGCATGTGCATTTTGCCTGCGCGGTACATGGTCGATGTAGAAGTTTGAAACCTTTCGGCCATGTGAATTGTCGCGTTGTAGTAGGGTACTAGATCTTCATGTCTGGCCTCGTACTCTCCGCGAACTTGGCTGACGATGAGTTTAGAGTCACCGTAAGCCTCGAGATTTTTAACGCCAATCTCATCGGCGAATTGCATCCCAATCAAAAGAGCGTTGTATTCCGCCACATTGTTGGAGCAGGGCTCGGTTAACGAGATAGCTCGGGGAATCACATAATTTTGTGGGGAGACGAGTACTACTCCTACCCCCGCTACTATGTGTCCCTTCGGGCTTGTCCTTGATGCACCGTCGAAGAAAAGTTGCCATACTTGACTTTCGAACGATGTCTGAGTCAGGTAGACTTCGGCGGCCTCATCTGGGAGATCCTCATAGAGTTTGGCTGCCCTCGGATCGGGGTGTTCAGCTAAGAAGTCCGCCACCGCTTGCCCCTTAATAGCCTTTTGTGGCAGAAAATGCATCTCATATTGTGATAGCAATATGGCCCATTTTGCCAGCCGGCCATTTAGTGAAGAAGGCTTTGTCATAAGTAACCTCAAAGGGTTGACTTTTGATATGACATTTATAGTCTGGCCTACCAGATAGTGTCGCATTTTCTGGATGGCGAACACTAGTGCCAGACATTCCTTCTCGATCGGGTTGTACCGATGTTCGGCTCCGATCATTGTTCTACTCAGATAGTAGATTGCCTGTTCTCGTCCTTGTTCATCATTTTGAGCTAGTAGAGCTCCCAAGGAATGATCCATTGCTCGGACGTACACCAGGAAAGGCTTTCCGGACACCGGAGCTGCAAGGACTGGTGGTTGGGCGAGGTAGTGTTTTGATCTCCTCAAACGCTTTTTGACAAGCGTCGTCCCAAATGAATGAAACACCCTTTTTCATCAGCTTGGCGAAGGGTTGGCATCTCCCGGAAAGGTTTGATATGAACCTGCGGATGTACGCCAATCGTCCTTGTAATCCCTGAGCTCCTTGAGGCTTCTGGGGGGTTGCATCTCTTGGATAGCGCGGACTTTCTCTGGATCCAAATAGATTCCTTTGGAAGTCACAACAAATCCTAGGAATTTGCCACTGGCTACCCCCAGGAAGGATTTGGTGGGGTTCATCTTCAATTGATGAGCCCGCATGATGTCAAAGACCACCTTCAGGTCTGCTATGTGATCACCTTTAGTGCGACTTTTCACCGCGATGTCATCGACATAGCATTCCACCGTTTTCCGCATTTGCTGATGGAAAATGGCGTTCATGGCCCTTTGGTATGTTGCCCCTGCATTTTTCAGTCCGAAAGGCATGACGGTGTAACAATATACCCCTAGAGGAGTCCTGAAGGAGGTATGCTTTTCGTCATCGGGATACATCTTGATTGATTGTATCCCGAGAACCCGTCCATAAAGGACATTCGCTCGAATCCACAAGTATTGTCAATCATGACATCTGTGATTGGCAATGGGAATTCGTCTTTGGGGCAGGCCTCGTTTAGATCGCGGAAGTCGATGCAGATCCGGATCTTCCCATTCTTCTTGGCGACGGGGACGATGTTGGCTACCCAGTCGGGATGTTGTTCTTCCCGGATGAAGCCAGAATCGATGAGCTTTCTGACTTCTGATTGAATTGCCTCCATTATCTCTGGACGGAACCGTCGCTGCTGTTGTTTAACAGGCTTCATGTCCGGATTGATGTTGAGGCGATGCATAGCCACTTGAGGATCAAGTCCAGGCATGTCCTCATAATTCCAGGCGAAGACATCTATATACTCTTGTACAAGAGATATTAAATCTTTCTTCTCTGGAGGCGACAGGCCGTCACTTATGAAGATGGGCTTGGGGTTGGTCTCATCTCCTAGGTTGATCTGAACAACCTTGTCATCTGTGGGTGGCTCACGCTGTTCAAAGCGGATATCCCAAAGAGCATTCAAATGTTTGATCCAAGGATCTGTATCAGGTTGGATCATTTCTTCAACTTCATCTTCCAGATGGCCTGTTGAAAGCATGTTTACTGAAAGCCCTTTGAAGATGTTGCCGACACACTAACATCTGACTCCCATGATGACGTGTCTGAAGAGCAATCGTTGCTCGACGATTCTTGAGAATCAGAGGCTGATGGGACCGGAGTTGATACATAGCCCAACCCCCTGCGCGTCCGATGATAATAATCGGGGGCCTTCCCTTTTGGCACAAAGGATCGAAGTAGCGTCCTCCTTCCTTTGCCGAAGTTCAACCCGGGCTTGTTGGTTATATCGTACCCCATTTGCTTCATCATTCTGAGTGCTTTCGATTCATAATGGTCGAGCTGAGGGGATTCCTCCTCGCTTTCTGATTCTTCGCGGGGCATTGGTTCAGACGAGATTCGCCCAAAAAGTATCGGTCTTTGGCCTTTTCGTCTTGCCGGAACCAAGAATATAGATTCCTGCGCATCGCCATTATCCTGGTATGTCCCGAAAGATGATTTTACTGGTACATGCAATGATGTCAAAGCATCCATTGCCGACCAGATGTCATCGTCTACGTCGGTAGTAGTATCCGACGGTATTGAATCGGATGCACACGCAGAAAAATATTCAAAGTCTAGATTCTCATTAATATACCAACCGCCTGCATCATCGGTGGTATTATCAACATCGAGCTTATTAATGCTCTTTACAAGTGGTTTTAACTCCCACAGGCACTTTTCTTGCTCGGGCTCAGTGTCAGCCTCATTACCAGAGTCTGGCGCCTCCGGTTGCGGGGTTTCGTCCACCGGATCCTGATATAAAAGGGAATCCGTGAAATAATTCTCGACTCCCTTGAACGGATACCTTTCGGCAACCAACGTTTGCACCTTCCCACTCGCGTCAATGTATTTCATGACTTGGTGAAGAGTGGAGGGAACGATGGAGTTGCGGTGGATCCATGGTCGTCCTAGCAGCAGATTGTAGGAAGTGTCGGCGTCGATGACATAGCATGTCACCTCCGACTTGAGGCTCCCAATCTGGCACTTGAGCTTGATCTTCCCCATTGGACGGGTGCCGTTGGCATTGAACCCGTAGATGGTCGTCTGTGTAGGGCTCAGACGGTGAGTAGGGATGCCGAGGTGTTGCATGACTCGGCGGGGCATAATGCTCAATGCGGACCCTGGATCTACCTGAATGCGGTTCACCTCAGATGATCCGATGTAACCTGTGAAATACAGGGGTCGATCATGTTTCCCTTTCACCTGCATATCATCTACCGTGAAGGTGATGCAGGGGGCATTCTGGGAAGTGTGGAGGCAGTCCTCTACATCTTCCTCCTTCGGCACCTGGGTCACGAAGGCCTCAGCATTCGCCAGAGCTTCTTGCAGAGCCTCTCTGGTTGACTTTGATAGCCTCAGGAGTTCATACAAGGTGATGCGTGCCGGGATGTTGGCTAGTTGAGCCAAGACATCGAAGTGGTAAGGTGTCGAGGATCCTTCCGCTGCACCTTTTGGAAGGGCTTGAGAGAACCGAGTCTCCTTCTGCTTTGCCACAGGTGGCTTCGTGGAGGGCTTGGCTAATTCTACGGCTGGTTGCGGAGAAGCCGCTGCCGTCTCGCCGTACTGCTTCAAGTATGCCTGTCCTGAACGGGTCCCCGCTATCGGTTGGCTGGGCTCTGCGGCCAGGACTATTGTTTCCTCTTCTGAATCAGTCAGCGAGGAACATCATCCTCTGCTTCTCGGGAGGAAGCACATACCACATGGCAGGACGAAGCCTTTGCCTTGCCTTTGGACTCCTGTTGGTTACAGTAGTCCATTGTTGTTCATCGACGAGGTCAGGGTGGACCCACATGGTTTCCCCCTGAGGTGTAGGGACGGCTACCAAGCCCTTCTCCTGCTGCTGGTGAGGGTCTGTGTTGACCCTCTTAATTCTCTTCTCCCCTTGGAATAGGAGTTACCCCCGCAGGCGTTGGAGGTGTCTCCCGAACTGGAGGACCGACGTTACATTGGCCGTGACCTTCTTCTGCTCTGGTCGGAGCTTGAGCACCTCCGCGTCAATCAAAGCCTGAAGAATGTCCTTGAAGACGTAGCAGCTTTTTGGTAGGATGTCCCAACATCCTGTGGTACATGCAGTAGTTGGGATTGTCGGTCTTGCCGACTTCCTCTGGGCGTCTAATTTCAGGGAGCTTCAGTCGATTGCTCTTGTTGAGTAGCTTGAAGAGCGAATCGATGTGTTCCTCCTTGAAGGAATATTGCTTGTTGGGGCGTGGCTGGCTTGAAGAGCCACTTGCCCTGCCTGTTTGAGGTTTGGTGGGAGATTTGGTCTCCGTCGCCAAATTATCCTTCCGCTTCGTCTGGAGGGAGGTGTCTGGTGCCGGTGCACGCCTTGTCGACCTTTCCGGCCGCAGCTTGCCTTCCTCTGCCTTAACACGGGCAACAATCTCCTCAGCCTGTTCACCCTGTTGGACTAACTGCTTCAAGGTGCGGCTTTTAGCAACTCCTATTTGAGCAAGGAGTGAGGTTTGGAGATTGTGGCGGCATGTTTCCACCAGGGTGGCCTGGGTCATACCGCTTGGGCACCGGAGTGCCGTGTTCCGAAATCTTTCCACGAAAGATTTGACGGACTCCCCTCTCCGCTGTTTGGTAGCTAAAAGGGTGGGCATTGTGACTTCGGAGTCGTCTTCGAAGAAGCGTGTCAAGAACAGCTTCTCTAGATCCCCCCATTCTTGATAGAACCCTCCGGAGCTTCATAAACCACTCAAACCAACAAGCCACCCTTTCAGGGTGCCGATGAACAGTCGCGCCAGGATGGCGTCATTATCTACCACATTCCCGGTCTGGATTTGAAGTAGTAGATGTGCTGGTTGGGTGACCCCTTCCCGTCGAATGCTTGGAGGGTTGGAGCCTTGAACTTAGGAGGGTATGGAACTAAGTCCCACTCAGCCGATAGGCCGGACCACTCCAGCTTCTTGGAGGTCCTTGTGATTGGCAAGGGCCTCGAGGCGTCGTTCCAATTGACTCATCCTCTTAGCATGAGTCTTCTCCTGGTCTGGTCGCTTCTTGCCTGCGACGAGGGCTTGGAACATCCGAGGTAGATCGTCGTGTCTCGTCAGAAGATTCGGAGGGTGGGCTTCCTCCCTTTCTCCTTTCCCCTTCGGTCGTCTAGGAGGAGATCTCGCTCTTTCTTCAAGCAATTTCTCAAGCATATGCTTAAGGGAGTCAATGGATCTCTGTTGAGAGGCGATTATATCCATCTGGTGCTTCTGCGTCTGTTCTAAACGCCTGGCCGTCTCCTCAGGAGTGTCTGCCATGTAGGCGGAGGCCTCCTTCTCGACGGAAGAGTTTGAAGCTTGCGACTCCACTATAGCGGAGTGAGAACCACCCATTCTAATGCCGCGGGTTAAGGCATTATAGTCAATTGGGGGAATGGCTCCTGTCCGGGTGCGAGTGTGTTGATACACCCCCTCCGGCTCAGAGTCAGATTCCTCTGAGTTGACCATTAGTTGTTTTCCCTTGCTTCTGCTAGTCATGTTTGCAGTAAGCTCCGGGTATTCAATATCTGAGAAGGTTCTCCTCCTGTGGGAGCGTCTTCTTTTGGCTGACGGGGGAATCAGGTCAGCTGTCTGATTAAGGACTGCTGGTGCACGCCTGATCCATAATGGCATCCAGAGAGCATATGGATGAGTTGCTGACAGCAGCATGACGAAGTGGCTTGATTGGCACTTCTTTCCTTGTCAAATAATCCCTCAAATCCGTGGGAGGGGGATTAAAGAGACTGGTCTCGCGACGTCGAAGACGGGAGAAGGTCATGTGCTGTTCAGCCTGGACGCAGACTTCAGGAGGCGGCTCTCATGACGCGGCTGTATGACGTGCGCGCGAGTCTCGCGTTGCTGCCTGGTGCGTTTAGGCAGAGTTGCTTGAGAGAGAGTGGGCTGCTGGGCCCCACGCCCATGAGTGCGTACTTCCTCCTGCGTTTGAAAAGACGCGGAGGTTTCACCCTGGCGTTTGATGAGTTGGTCCTCAGAGGACTCAACTTGAGGGGTCTCGCGTTTGGTCGCCAAACGCGGATCTTACGCACTGGACGAGGTACGGGCAAGGCATCAGATTGTACGCCGCGTCCACCCCCAGTCAGACAACCAACGGTTCCGACTTGGAGTTGACGCGCGCGTCTCCTCTGTCGACACTCAGCATTCCGGTTGCGTCGAGGAGGTGGAGAGAAACCAACAACATCCTGGTTTATAGAACCAAGAGTGTTCACCACGCGGGTCTCCTGAGAGACGTTGACGTGGGTATTCTGC
This sequence comes from Agave tequilana, assembly GCA_038442645.1. NCBI lineage: Eukaryota > Viridiplantae > Streptophyta > Magnoliopsida > Asparagales > Asparagaceae > Agave > Agave tequilana. Next base: position 129,667 of record JAVJIF010011411.1, read on the forward strand.
GCGACGCAGTTGATCGCAGCAGCAGTGGTCCTGGGACCACACGGGCCTTCTGGGAGGCGTTGGCGCGTGTGTTCTGTGCGACGCGGTTGATCGCAACAGCAGTGCCTGAGGTCACGCGGGCCTTCTGGGAGGCGTTAGCGCGTGAACTTGTCTTGGCACAGTGGGCATCGGCACCCGGCAGAGCCTCAGATTGGGCTTCTGGTAGCTTCTCAGTTGAGACCCTGCGGCAGACGCGGGTCTTTGGGCTCTTGGAGCCAGAAGAGAGGAACTCTTCATACTTCGCCTGTCGAACTCGACAACGAGTGTTTCGACCATCTTTCCCTTACGGAGAACATCATCCTGCGCCACGATCTGTTCGTCAGTGACGAAAGTAGTCCCCAGCGGAGTCGCCATCTCTTGTTTGACACGGAGAGGGGTTGGCTGGCGTAACGTTTCCTGGAATCAGATGGAAAAGATTACAGCCGGCTTAATCTTCCGGTTACAAGGGAGGGGGAATATTGGATCTTGAATTCCCCCTTTGTTTAGTGCTGGGTTCTTCGTGTGGCGGTGGAGAGTGAATCTTGTTCTCCGTTGACCGGATGACTGTTCGGACCGTCGGGGATCTTCTCTTCGGTCGGTAGAGGGAGTAACTCAGCTCCGTCTACCAAAACTCTAGAAGAGGAGGTAGGCGAAGAGCGGCTAGTACTCAGTAAGCTCGCTGAAGGGTTTTTCTCTCTCTCTGTCGATGATCTCTCCTTTGATTGTCGTCTTTTTTCTTCTCGTCGTCAATTGTCCTCTTCCCCCCTTCAATAGTGACGGGACTATTTATAGGGTTTTTAGGGGGTGATCGTGCCCCCTAAAAGTGCTCCACGATGAGGGCCAACTTCCCCGCTACATGGGCGGTGGATGGCGCCATAATCGGGGTGGTTGCAACCGAGACGTAGGTGTCGAGCCAACGCGTCTTGATGCTGAGACGCGGGCTTCGGCTGACGCGCCTTGATGCTGAGACGCGGGCTTCGGGCCGACGCGCCTTGATGCTGAGACGCGGGCTTCGGGCTGACGCGCCTTGATGCTGAGACGCGGGCTTCGGGCTGACGCGCCTTGATGCTGAGACGCGGGCTATCTCTCGCGTCTTGATTGTCGCATTTAGCCTTGCGCCTGGATCTTGGATCTCTGTGTTTTGGTGGCTTGTCTTGGTGATTTTTAGACAGCCTACAGAACCCCCTCCAAAGTTTTCGACATTCCGCAGTTAACTGGGGCGGATTTCGAAATACTTTGGACTCTAGCTGAGTTCGCCTTCATGACTAGACTGTTGATGCTCCGGGTTTGATCTTATCTGGAGTTGGTCTTCGTGTGAGTGTACTGTTGAACTCTTTGAAGCCCCCAGAGTTGATCATGTTGAGTGTTTAGATGCACAGTCTAAACCTCCCCGATTGCTTTTAGTCTGTCATTGGCGCGCTTTAAGCCAGGAGTGGTTGGTCGTCTGCTTGCGTCAGTGTACTGTTGAACTGATTTGCAGAAGCAGGAGGCCAAACGCAGGTTCTTTTTTAAAAAGCAGAGATGGTACTGCTGTAAAGGCGCGATTTCTGTAATCGTGCGTCCTTTGGCAATGGAGACGCGACTGATCTTCAGAAGACAGACGCGATATTTAGCCAGACTGAAAGGACGCGAATTTCTTAGAGAGACGCGACCTTCCAGATGCATTCATGGAGAGGCTGACGTGGCATGTCCATCGAGGAGGTGCGTTCTTTGGGCGCGAATTCTGTGCCATGTCATGATTACGCCGCCAGCTGGCCTAGGGAACCGACGAAATTTCGCCTTTTGGCGCGCGGATTTCCTGGTTCATTAAATGAACTGCTCCACGTGTCGACTGCTGACTCGTGGCGGGGGGTTGCGACGCATGATCTTCTCCGTTCAGAATGATTTGGTTACACGCGTCAAGCGGCGACTCGCTGCAGCGTCTACGGGCCACGCGCCGCGTATCTTCGCGAATCCCTGTGCCTATAAAAGGCAACAGTTGGAGAGATGCATCTTCTTCTCCGAACGCACTCGCTGAAAAAAGAATTTCTTCTCTGTTCATCTTCGAAGTTGTTCATCTCCTTGCTCGGATTTCTGAACATCAATGGCACCCAAGACTAAGCCAACTGCATCGTCCTCAAAGGCGACCGTCGCCGAGGCCCAGAGGGGCGGCTCCTCCTCTGCACAGGGCGTCGTTCTCCCAGGTCTCCAAGGTAAAGGCCTCTTAGGCGGAAGTTTCGCCATTTAAAGAAAGTTAAAGAACTTTTAAGAACCCTTAACACGCGAATTTTAAATCGTGTTTGATTCCCAGACGCAGTCTTTGGGTTGATAACCGAGGCGCGGGTTTGGACCTTCGCGCCCTTGAGTCCTGCGCTTCAGATTCTTCACTTAGAATATTTTCTATTTGTGAAGGGTTCAGACGCGGACTTAGTTTACAGAACGCGGATTGATCCTTGCGTTCTGTTTCATCAGCTGTTGATTTTGATGAAATGGCACCCGAGTCCAAGCACTTTGACGTCTGGGGTGTGAAAGGAAGGGGGTACCCTCCTTAACTTCTGGCGATTATGGTAGTGGAAAGGTTAAGGTGGATAACTCCCTTCTTTTCGCACCCCAGAAGTGACATCAAGGAGAATGTTGTGGAGACGCCGATCCCATAGGTCTGGACGCGGATTTGATAATTCCTGCGTCCAGTGCCTCTTCTGCGTGGATGCGCAGGTCTGGACGCGGATTTAATAATTCCTGCGTCCAGTGTCTCTTCTGCATGGATGCGCAGGTCTGGACGCGGATTTTATGACTCCTGCGTCCAGTGTCTCTTCTGCGTTGATGCGCAGGTCTGGACGCGGATTTTATAACTCCTGCGTCCAGTCTCTTCTGCGTTTGGATTATGAACACTTGGCATTTTTTTTTTCTATGCTTTTGATAGAGTATCTAACTAAGTGTCCTTTCTTTTTGCAGCGCCACGCCCTGCTACTTCACTCGCCAAGAAGTGCCACTTTGGTCATGTAGGTGGTGCTGACCGGGATTTGACTTTTGTATTGCAAAGGACTGTTCCTGTGACTGCTGACAAATCACCGGATCGCAGAGAGAGAGCTTTCAAATGTTGACATGAGGACTCTTCGGGTGCTCATGACTGATGCAGCATTTGCAACGGATGCTGGTATCAAACTGGAGAAGCCTGCCTTCTTCTTCGGAGATCGTATCCACGATGGCGGCCATCGCGTATATGACGGGACTTACAAATGGCTCCGCCAGATAAAGGGTGGAAGATTCTTTCTTCCAGACATGGAGAGGATGTTCCCGCTGTCCTACTTCCAGCATATGTCCGTCCCTAGAAAGATGGAATGGACCTTGCTCGATATGTTCCCGAGGTCACTCTCGGTGATTTGGGCTCCCACAAAGTATACCGTCATGATAGCCTTGACAGGTCAGTTATCGGCCTTTTCCCTGGGTCGCGCAGGACTGAGGTTCCAGCCGGGGAGATACCACAACTTGGCACTACCTTCCTCAACGCCTTCATGGAGGCGGAGGGTGACTACCCAGTTGGGTTCCGTGCGCCGGGGTGGGTCCGTTCCACGGAGAACTATTGGTGGGGCAGGATGGTCGGCTTTGTCCTTACCGAGCTCGGGGACTGCTAAAGCGCGTGGGGCTGTACTCGGCAGTCAGGGCCGTGCAGTGGGGGATCCCTCAAAGCTCTCAGAACTTCTTCGGATTCTAGAGCGTTATAATCCTTCGACGGGGACGTTCTTCACTCCGGTCGGAGAGATGGGCCTTGCTCTGCACGAGCTGCACGAGGTCTCGGGGCTGTCGACGGGGGATATTCCCTATGAGGAATATGTCCCGACCGCTGTGGAGCTTCGCTATGTGAAGGAGGAGTTTCCCCTCATATATGAGACCTACTGGGAAGTGCTATGTCACTTCCACATTTGCGGCCAGATAACCAAATGGCGGTCGCAGGGAGTCAAGCAACTGTCTTGGCAGTTACTTGTTCAATAATGTCAACACCAAAGACCATCGGATAACCCGATTGGATCCCAGCTCTGACAGGGAGATCGAAGACAGGATCGACCAGGCTCCGAACAGCTTCTACACCACGGAGTCGAACGAGGACGGTTTCGACCCTGACTTGGTTTTTGAAAGCTTTCACCATCAAGCCCGGACTCCTATCTCCGATCGGGCTCTGTTGGCGGGCTTTCTGATGCTGTGGCTGAAGCGCTGTGTGGTGCCCACACTGCCGCATGAAGTCATTGTTGCTGACGTGGTGTACCCGGCGGTGCTCCTGGCTCATGGGAACCCCATAGCCCTTCTCCCGGCCGTGGCGGCTGGTATTCAGAGCGGGCTGCGGGCGCTCACTAAGAGTTTCTGCGAGCCACCAAAAACTGCAGACTCCGAGGGAAAGCCGTATGTTGACTCAGAGGGGAGTCCGACGGTGAAGCGTCCCAACCCTCGTGTCGAGCTGCCTTACACGTACCTTATTGCTTGGTACGTGATGCATTGCCCTTCTTGATGACGGCAGCGCGTTGGAGGGAGAATTCTGTCCCTTTCGTACAGCGGTTGGAGGGTTCAAAATGGCGTGATCCTTACATATATTACGTCCGGAAGTGCCTTTCAGACCCTGCCAAATACCAGCTCAATCGCTGCCTCCTCCAGATCCCTGATGCATCTTTCGGGGATCTACTTGTTGATTCTGTTGGCCCAGATGACTTCACGAGGTTATCCGCGGGGCCTTCTGTGGTTGCTAAAATATCCGGCCCGGATATGTGCTTTTCCGGCAGGGGACGTCATGTACCATTGAGCCGTACATGCCGAGTCGCTTCGCTCGACAGTTCGGCTATGATCAGCTCTATGTCGGGAACCCCAATGCTAGGCTTGCCTTCGAAGGGAACCTGTTCGAGGGTGCTCGGGCCTGGTACTATAGTGTGGCTGGAGGGACGGGAGTATCTTTCCGTCTACCTCTCGAGGGGCCCAAGTGTCGTACGAGTTTCAGCTTCTGTACTTGGTACTCTCAAGCCATCCAAACGCCAGACTTTTCCCGGCGTCTTCATGCATTGATGAGAGCATCAATGCAAGTCTCGAGGCCAGGACTGATTCTAGTAAACCGACGAAACTCGTAGAACAGTACCTGAAGGCCCAAAAGGAGGTCGGGCGAAGATCGAGGAGGGAGCCCCCAGCAGTGAGGGCGGAGCCGCGACCGGCAAGGGCAGAGCCACCAGCGACAAGGGTGGAGCCACCAGCCAGGAGGTCTAAGCAGTTGGCGAGCAAGCGTCATCGACGCTCTGCTTCTATCACTGAGCCTGCCCCAAAGAAGGCTCGGAGGGATTTAACGGCTGAAGTCTCTCGATCCAGAGACATCTCTGCCGGAGTTGAGGCTCCTCCTGAAGACGTCCCTGTTAGGGTTGAGGAACCGTCGGAAGATGAAGATTTCCCCACCCTAGTCCGTGCTCCTAGGTCGCGCAGCAAGACCGTGGAGGAAGGGGAGCTTGTTGAAGAGTCCACGCCGCCGAAGATGACGAGTCACTGGAGGTTGACATAATGACTGGAGGGGATGTTGAGATTGCAGGCCTCTCAGCTAACCCGAGCCTTCTTCTGCTCGTGATGGGGAGACAGAGACGAGGCACAGCAGCCGGGGTCTCCTAGCATCTTCATTTCCAGTCTTAGGGCAATCGACCCTAGTCCTACCACTGGGGTGATTGGAGGTAAGGCTCCTGTTGCGGAGCTTCCTCGTTGCGCTGTGCGCTGTCGTCTTCTTCGTTATCGGGGGAAAGCGACTTCGAAGACGAGACCGACTATGGCGATGAACCCGCTCTTCCTGATCAGAGCAAATTCTTCCACATCTCGGAGGAGGAAATACATGAGGGTGAGCCATCGACTGCACCATCGCTGGCGATTATCCCTCCTGAAGGTATTCTTTCCATCTTCTGTTTAATTTTCTCTTTGCATATTGAAGAGGATGTTCTAACATTCTTCTTTATGCTGCAGGGCCAACCGAAGATGCTGAGGCTACAACCTCCTCGCGTATCGAGGAGATGGTGAAAGAGTTGACCCGGCCCGAGGGGATTGAGGTCTCGGCTGCTGAGATACCCTCAAAGGGGGCAGCTGTTGAAACTGGGGAGCCTTCCACTCTGCCAGAAGAGGAAGTAACCACTGAGGCTGAGGAGGCTCTCACTCTGCCAGGCGAGGAGGTTACTGCTGAAGCCGAGAAGACTTCCGCTCCGCAGGATTTGACGTCTCCGGACCTCCAACCTAGTAAGGCAGCTCTGATGCTTTAAATGTTTAGCTCTTCTATCATTGTGGCTAACATCGCGATAACTTGCAGAGAGGACCGAGGGGGTAAGGTGGAGGGTCCGATGGTTGGCACCCTTCCAGAAGGCCATACAGCTCAGGTCTCGGTGGAGGTTTCTGAGGAGATCGTGCTTACTACTCCCTCATTGGTCGTGGAGGCTCCTGCAGAGGTAGTACCTCCGGAAGCGTCAGCGGCCGGTCAGCTCTGTTGTCTCGACGGCCAGCACGACTCTTGTGCGAGAAGAAGATCCGCCTTATATCCCCTATCCTGTGACAGAAAAGGGGTCGGGAAGCTCCTAGGTGGTGAAGACATGGGGAACTGGCACGTCAGATGGTGCAGCAATTCTTCGCTTCGATGGGATCATGTATTGATCTCATCTTACGTGGAAAAAGCTCGTTCCAATTTGCCCAGACGCTTCTTAAAAATCTGGCCGTGAACGTCGAATTAACTGGAGGCCCCTCACTTGCCAAGGTGTGTCTACGGGTGGTAGAGCAACTGGGAGACTACCTACAGGAGCTGGAGTCTTTGGAAGATGCTGGCTCTTTTAGTGAGGCCCAGGCCACCCTGACTAGGCTCCTAGCTGCTCAAGAACGAGAGCGACAGGAAGCGGAGGCACAAATCGCTGCAGAGATCCGCAATCTCGAATATTCCCAGGCTGAATGTCAGAAACTAGCTGGCAATTCAAGGGAATCCGAGCTTGTCATGCAGAGCACAGAGCAAGTCATCATCAGGGCTCAGGACACCATTGCCAAGGAAGAAGTGGTGCTTGCGCTCAATGAGGAAAAGCTTGCTATCATCAAAAAGCAGCTAGAGGAGCAACAAGCTGCTAGGGCGCGAGCTGAAGAGAGTCTGTCTCTACATTCTTCCAGGGTGGAATCTCTGCGAACGCAGCTGGCCGCAAGAAATTTCTTATCCGAAGAGGAGCTGCGGGGACCGGGCTATTATGGAAGCTGAAAGGACGCGCCAACACGAGATTCACCGCCTTAGGGAACAAATCCGTACCTTGGCGAACCAGGACATTTAGCCTTCTTTTCTTTTCCCCTTTTTTGTAAGAAGAGGACACTCTGTTTAGAGTATTTGTATCCATTTATGTTTTTATAATAAAAGTTTGAAAAATTTTGCTCCATCTTCTTTGCTCAGCTGTAGGCGAATCCAACTCCTTGGTAATTGGCACTTAGGTAAGACTAAGTCCTGTTAATGAAACGCGGCCTTGACTCTGAGTCTTCTTAATGAGACGCGACATTGATCCATAAAGTGAGACGCGGTCGTCAGTCCACAGGAACTTAGATTTACTAAGTCCTTTTGATGAGACGCAGCATCAATCTCAGAGTGATACGCGGTCTTCTTGATGAGACGCAGCTTTGATCCATAAAGTGAGACGCGGTCGTCAGTCCATGGAGTGAGACGCAGCGTCAATCACAGAGTGAAACGCGGTTGCTAAGAAAGACGCGGATCGATCAGACACGGGATACGCAGCCTCGAGCGACTTTCCCATCTGCGTTCAATGCAGCATGACTTCAAAAGATTTCTAGGAGATCTTTGAACGTCAAGTCTTCACCGTCGATTGGGGTTCCGGGTCATCCGTTGCTTCCCAAGACAGTTATCCACGCGTCAGCCTCTTATTGGGTTCAGGCGTTAATGCTCTTGCATGCAGAACCGACGCTGGCGGTTGAAAAACCGGCGCATTTCGACGGTTTCCAAAGCAGCGCTCCACGCGTCCGTTTTTGATTGGGCTTTGACAGTTGTGCGCGACGGTTCCGATTGATACCCCATTAATGACAGTTATTAGGGACTGCCTATAAATAGAGTGCACCCTCTTCCTTTTTAACAATCCAACTTAGACTGTTTTCATTTGTTTTGCTCCGAGAGAAGTCTCGCCTTGAATTATCTTTCAGAGAACCGTCTTCATGGATGAAGGTGACCCCATGGATGAAGATGACCCAGAGCTCTCATGCCTCTGCTTGGTCTCTTCAGAAGGAATCCTCTCTCATGTCATCCTGCGCACCCGCGTTTGGATGCAAAAAGAGGTCAACTCTGGACAGAGGTTTCTGCTGGTATGTCACCCCGATGATGTCCATAGCCTGTATTTTGGCATAGGCATCCGAATGAAATTCTGGTGCATTCCTATTCTGGAATTTGTGCTGGTGACTTGAACTTTTCTGAACGCGGGCTCTTGACGCTGGCTTTGCTCATGGCTATTGCCTTGGCGCGTTTCAGACCTGAATCTTGCAACTCCTGTTCACCCAACAGAGAGATGGCAATTTTCGGCGTTTTGAAGTTTTTCGCGTCTAGTACATTAGACGCAGGTGCAAACTGAGACCGCGTTTGAATCCTGGGCATGGCACAGTTTTGACTTGCGTCTGTTTCTGCTGACGCGGTGGTTTGACTGTGCAGATCATTTCCCGTCTGAAGTCTTCAATGACTGCCGCGTCTGTTACTAGTTTTCTTTTTTTAAAGTATACTAAGTTCCAGATTTTCTGATTCTCTTATTTGTTCTTTGCAGGTTCGCTGGTCTCCTGGAAGAGTGCTTCAACCGGCGAGCTTGCTCAATGTTCGTTTGTAAGAGAGTAAATTATGGTCCTCGTCGTTTGTAAGAGAGTAAATTATATCTCTGACGAGGACCCAAATCTCGCCAAGGTCTCTTCAGATCTCCTGCACCACTCTTGCCTGATGGCAAGAGATGGTCAGGTCAAGTATGACGGCGAGGAGGTTCGGCGGTTGCGGTGGCGGAGAGGATCCTCTTCCTCTCCCATCCCAGAAGTAACATCAAGGACAGTCCATGTCCTTTGGATGGCCTGCTGGGGAAAGATCAACTCTTGAACGAAGGGTTGCAGGCTCTTCTATTGCCACCGGACCTCAAGAACACCATTGCTCCTGGCTTAGTCAGCTAGGGCGCTTTCGAAGTTGGCGTCGTGCATCAAAGTGCAATCGGTTCCAACAGTCGCCACAATTTGGCACTTCTTCAGACATCATGCACTTAGGATCAGATGCGGATTCAAGGAGTGAGTACGGCCTCAGAGAGAGAGAGGGACTTCTTTGTACTCCTTAATTGTAACACTCAATCTTATTGTATAAGAGAGCGTTTTGTATCACTTTCATGTGTTTGGATATGAATAAAAGTGACACTTTTCTTTTGCCTCTTTCTGTTGTCTTGAATGTTTTGTTTTAGAAGCAAAAGAATGATTTTGGTGGACCCGCCACTTTATAAAAGAAAGTGACAGGGGGAATGCGTACTCCCAGAGAAGGTGAACTTTTGTCAAGTGTCTAGGATTGACTTGATTCAAGGTCAGCTGGGGAATTTGATAAAACATTGTCAGCGGTGTAATGTTAACCTAACAATGTCTTTAGGTGGACCTGTTATTCTGTTGAAGAGAATAACAAGTGAAACTAGACCCGCGAGGAATCTAGTAAAGCTTTTACCGTTAGAGGTGTGATATTAACTTAACGGGTTGGAGATAGTCTTGTCAGAAGTGTGGTGTTAACTTGACAAGGATGTGAGTCAGAGGTGTGATATTAACTTAACTCAGAATGTCACTGTCATAGGTGTAATGTTTAACTTAACAGTGAGGTAATGCTAGAGGTGTGATGTTGAACTTAGCATTGGTCATCTCGACTTAGACGAAGAAGTCGAGGAAAGGTCATGGCCATAGGTGTATTGTTGAACTTAGCGATGACTCGGATGCTAGAAGTGTAGTGTTAACTTGGCATCGTCCATTTCAGCTTCGATACGGAAGTCTGAAAAAGGTGACTATCAGAGGTGTGATATTAACTTGACAGGCACTCGATGTACTGCTTAGAGGTGTAATGTTAACTTAAACAGTAATTTGTCAGAGGTGTAATGTTAACTTGACAAGAATTGGCTCGTGATAAGAGCAATTTGAGGACCTGTCATTCTATTGATGAGAATTGACAAGTGGAATTTGAAATGCCAGAGGTATAGTGTTAACTTGGCAAATTTGAGAGTTTGTTACTCTATGCAGAGTTAACAAGCAAAGTTTATACCCGACAAAGGGTATTCATTACCAGAGGTATAGTGTTAACGTAGTAATGATTGCACTTTGTGGTCCTACCATTCTATGGACGAGAATTGGTAAGGGACTTTGGAGGAAAGAGTGGACTCGAGTCCACTTAGGATTTTTAGCAAACCCTCAGCTGTCAACGGGTTTGACATGCCTTTACCAACTACCGTTTGAGTTGGGCTAGCCATGCTATTCCCCTCAGCATGGTGAGTTGTCGAGGACTTATGTTGGGCTTAAAGGCCAACATTTTCCTCTATCCTTAGCCGTCGAGGGCGTCGGATCAAATGGGAACGTGTCCCTTAGGATTTTTAGCAAATCCTCAGCTGTCAACGGGTTTGACATGCCTTTACCAACTACCGTTTGAGTTGGGCTAGCCATGCTATTCCCCTCAGCATGGTGAGTTGTCGAGGACTTATGTTGGGCTTAAAGGCCAACATTTTCCTCTATCCTTAGCCGTCGAGGGCGTCGGATGTTTGATCAGAGGTGTACTTTTAACTTGATCGGAAGAAGAGTACTATTAAGGATAGTACTTCTTCAAGAATTTGCCATTGATCGGCATCATGAGTGTATCACCATTTGAAGTTATGAGGCGATATGATCCATTCGAGTAGACTGACTCTACCACAAATGGTCCCTCCCATTTAGGCTGAAATTTTCCTTTTGTCTTGTGCGTCATGACCATGGGCCTTCGGACAGCTAAGACAAGGTCGCCTTTCTTGAAAGTTCGTGCTTTGACTTTCTTGTTGAAGGCTCTGGTGATACGAGCTTGGTAAAGCTCGATTTGTTGTTGGGCCTGCAAACGCTTGTCGTCCAAGGCTTCCAACTCCATGAGTCGCTGCTGATGCTTCTCCTCAGTTGTCATTTCCGCTGTCAAGGCGACGCGTAGAGAGGGAATTTTATTTCCAATGGAAGGACGGCTTCGCATCCGTATACCAAGGAAAATGGCGTGGCTTTAGTTGGGTTCGCACCGTTGTGCGGTAGGCCCATAAGCATTCACCCAGCTTGTCGTCCAGTCTCGTTGACTTTTCGAGACGAACTTTTTGAGAAGCTTGCCAATAGTCTTGTTGAAGGCTTCTGCAAGACCGTTAGCAGCAGGATAGTATGCCGTTGAGGACACACTCTGGATTCTGAACTTCGCGCAGAATCTCTGGAAAGCCTGGCTGATGAACTGGGGTCCATTGTCATGGATGATACGCCGAGGCACACCGAAGCGGTAAATAACGTGATGTTTCACGAACTTGATCACGTTAGAAGATTTCACCTCTTTCAAAGGGATAGCTTCAGCCCACTTAGAGAAGTAATCGGTTATCGCTAGAATGAACCGATGTCCTTTCGATGATGGTGGGCTGATAGGGCCAACTACGTCCATCCCCCACATTTCAAACGGCCAAGTAGAGGTCGTTGAGTGGAGGTACCCTGTGCTTGATGGATGAAATCGCCGTGTATTTGGCAGGCGTAACATCTCTTAGCATAAGCGACAGCATCGGCAATCATCTTGGGCAATAGTAACCCATCCTTTGGAGTCGATGTGCCAATTTCGGGCCAGGTTGATGAGCTCCACAAGTACCATCGTGGGCTTCTTTCAATACTCCTTGGGCTTCTTTTGATGAGAGGCATCGGAGCAGGATCCCGTCATGCGATCGACGATACAATGTTCGCGAAATCGCATTATAGTAGAATTTGGGGGCTTTCCTCCGAATGGCGGCAGCCTCCTTGGTGTCTTCGGGCAGAATGTCGTATAAGACAAAATCAATGTAGGGGAATCGCCAGTCTTTAAGCCCTGAAGCGGTCGACACTTCAAGTGTTTCTTTACCGCGATGATCTTCCGCTGACCCCGGGTAGTCTCCGAGGGGAATTTTTGGACAGTATAGGTCGTGGCTATAGACGAATACTTTCTCCATTGCTCCAGCTGGAAGAGCTAAGGAAGCAGCGAGGGATGCGAGTGCATCCGCATGTGCATTTTGCCTGCGCGGTACATGGTCGATGTAGAAGTTTGAAAACCTTTCGGCCATGTGAATTGTCGCGTTGTAGTAGGGTACTAGATCTTCATGTCTGGCCTCGTACTCTCCGCGAACTTGGCTGACGATGAGTTTAGAGTCACCGTAAGCCTCGAGATTTTTAACGCCAATCTCATCGGCGAATTGCATCCCAATCAAAAGAGTGTTGTATTCCGCCACATTGTTGGAGCAGGGCTCGGTTAACGAGATAGCTCGGGGAATCACATAATTTTGTGGGGAGACGAGTACTACTCCTACCCCCGCTACTATGTGTCCCTTCGGGCTTGTCCTTGATGCACCGTCGAAGAAAAGTTGCCATACTTGACTTTCGAACGATGTCTGAGTCAGGTAGACTTCGGCGGCCTCATCTGGGAGATCCTCATAGAGTTTGGCTGCCCTCGGATCGGGGTGTTCAGCTAAGAAGTCCGCCACCGCTTGCCCCTTAATAGCCTTTTGTGGCAGAAAATGCATCTCATATTGTGATAGCAATATGGCCCATTTTGCCAGCCGGCCATTTAGTGAAGAAGGCTTTGTCATAAGTAACCTCAAAGGGTTGACTTTTGATATGACATTTATAGTCTGGCCTACCAGATAGTGTCGCATTTTCTGGATGGCGAACACTAGTGCCAGACATTCCTTCTCGATCGGGTTGTACCGATGTTCGGCTCCGATCATTGTTCTACTCAGATAGTAGATTGTCTGTTCTCGTCCTTGTTCATCATTTTGAGCTAGTAGAGCTCCCAAGGAATGATCCATTGCTCGGACGTACACCAGGAAAGGCTTTCCGGACACCGGAGCTGCAAGGACTGGTGGTTGGGTGAGGTAGTGTTTGATCTCCTCAAACGCTTTTTGACAAGCGTCGTCCCAAATGAATGAAACACCCTTTTTCATCAGCTTGGCGAAGGGTTGGCATCTCCCGGAAAGGTTTGATATGAACCTGCGGATGTACGCCAATCGTCCTTGTAATCCCCTGAGCTCCTTGAGGCTTCTGGGGGGTTGCATCTCTTGGATAGCGCGGACTTTCTCTGGATCCAAATAGATTCCTTTGGAAGTCACAACAAATCCTAGGAATTTGCCACTGGCTACCCCCAGGAAGGATTTGGTGGGGTTCATCTTCAATTGATGAACCCGCATGATGTCAAAGACCACCTTCAGGTCTGCTATGTGATCACCTTTAGTGCGACTCTTCACCGCGATGTCATCGACATAGCATTCCACCGTTTTCCGCATTTGCTGATGGAAAATGGCGTTCATGGCCCTTTGGTATGTTGCCCCTGCATTTTTCAGTCCGAAGGGCATGACGTGTAACAATATACCCCTAGAGGAGTCCTGAAGGAGGTATGCTTTTCGTCATCGGGATACATCTTGATTGATTGTATCCTGAGAACCCGTCCATAAAGGACATTCGCTCGAATCCACAAGTATTGTCAATCATGACATCTGTGATTGGCAATAGGAATTCGTCTTTGGGGCAGGCCTCGTTTAGATCACGGAAGTCGATGCAGATCCGGATCTTCCCGTTCTTCTTGGCGACGGGGACGATGTTGGCTACCCAGTCGGGATGTTGTTCTTCCCGGATGAAGCCAGAATCGATGAGCTTTCTGACTTCTGATTGAATTGCCTCCATTATCTCTGGACGGAACCGTCGCTGCTGTTGTTTAACAGGCTTCATGTCCGGATTGATGTTGAGGCGATGCATAGCCACTTGAGGATCAAGTCCAGGCATGTCCTCATAATTTCAGGCGAAGACATCTATATACTCTTGTACAAGAGATATTAAATCTTTCTTCTCTGGAGGCGACAGGCCGTCACTTATGAAGATGGGCTTGGGGTTGGTCTCATCTCCTAGGTTGATCTGAACAACCTTGTCATCTGTGGGTGGCTCACGCTGTTCAAAGCGGATATCCCAAAGAGCATTCAAATGTTTGATCCAAGGATCTGTATCAGGTTGGATCATTTCTTCAACTTCATCCTCCAGATGGCCTGTTGAAACCATGTTTACTGAAAGCCTTTGAAGATGTTGCCGACACTGACATCTGACTCCCATGATGACGTGTCTGAAGAGCAATCGTCGCTCGACGATTCTTGAGAATTAGAGGCTGATGGGACCGGAGTTGATACATAGCCCAACCCCTGCGCGTCCGATGATAATAATCGGGGGCCTTCCCTTTTGGCACAAAGGATCGAAGTAGCGTCTCCTTCCTTTGCCGAAGTTCAACCCTGGCTTGTTGGTTATATCGTACCCCATTTGCTTCATCATTCTGAGTGCTTTCGATTCATAATGGTCGAGCTGAGGGGATTCTCCTCGCTTTCTGATTCTTCGCGGGGCATTGGTTCAGACGAGATTCGCCCAAAAAGTATTGGTCTTTGCCTTTTCGTCTTGCCGGAACCAAGAATATAGATTCCTGCGCATCGCCATTATCCTGGTATGTCCCGAAAGATGATTTTACTGGTACATGCAATGATGTCAAAGCATCCATTGCCGACCAGATGTCATCGTCTACGTCGGTAGTAGTATCCGACGGTATTGAATCGGATGCACACGCAGAAAAATATTCAAAGTCTAGATTCTCATTAATATACCAACCGCCTGCATCATCGATGGTATTATCAACATCGAGCTTATTAGTGCTCTTTACAAGTGGTTTTAACTCCCACAGGCACTTTTCTTGCTCGGGCTCAGTGTCAGCCTCATTACCAGAGTCTGGCGCCTCCGGTTGCGGGGTTTCGTCCACCGGATCCTGATATAAAAGGAATCCGTGAAATAATTCTCGACTCCCTTGAACGGATACCTTTCGGCAACCAACGTTTGCACCTTCCCACTCGCGTCAATGTATTTCATGACTTGGTGAAGAGTGGAGGGAACGATGGAGTTGCGGTGGATCCATGGTAGTCCTAGCAGCAGATTGTAGGAAGTGTCGGCATCGATGACATAGCATGTCACCTCCGACTTGAGGCTCCCAATCTGGCACTTGAGCTTGATCTTCCCCATTGGACGGGTGCCGTTGGCATTGAACCCGTAGATGGTCGTCTGTGTAGGGCTCAGACGGTGAGTAGGGATGCCGAGGTGTTGCATGACTCGGCGGGGCATAATGCTCAATGCGGACCCTGGATCTACCTGAATGCGGTTCACCTCAGATGATCCGATGTAACCTGTGAAATACAGGGTCGATCATGTTTCCCTTTCACCTGCATATCATCTACCGTGAAGGTGATGCAGGGGGCATTCTGGGAAGTGTGGAGGCAGTCCTCTACATCTTCCTCCTTCGGCACCTGGGTCACGAAGGCCTCAGCATTCGCCAGAGCTTCTTGCAGAGCCTCTCTGGTTGACTTTGATAGCCTCAGGAGTTCATACAAGGTGATGCGTGCCGGGATGTTGGCTAGTTGAGCCAAGACATCGAAGTGGTAAGGTGTCGAGGATCCTTCCGCTGCACCTTTTGGAAGGGCTCGAGAGAACCGAGTCTCCTTCTGCTTTGCCACAGGTGGCTTCGTGGAGGGCTTGGCTGATTCTACGGCTGGTTGCGGAGAAGCCGCTGCCGTCTCGCCGTACTGCTTCAAGTATGCCTGTCCTGAACGGTTCCCCGCTATCGGTTGGCTGGGCTCTGCGGCCAGGACTATTGTTTCCTCTTCTGAATCAGTCAGCGAGGGAACATCATCCTCTGCTTCTCGGGAGGAAGCACATACCACATGGCAGGACGAAGCCTTTGCCTTGCCTTTGGACTTCCTGTTGGTTACAGTAGTCCATTGTTGTTCATCGACGAGGTCAGGGTGGACCCACATGGTTTCCCCCTGAGGTGTAGGGACGGCTACCAAGCCCTTCTCCTGCTGCTGGTGAGGGTCTGTGTTGACCACTCTTAATTCTCCCCTTGGAATAGGAGTTACCCCCGCAGGCGTTGGAGGTTGTCTCCCGAACTGGAGGACCGACGTTACATTGGCCGTGACCTTCTTCTGCTCTGGTCGGAGCTTGAGCACCTCCGCGTCAATCAAAGCCTGAAGAATGTCCTTGAAGACGTAGCAGCTTTTGGTAGGATGTCCCAACATCCTGTGGTACATGCAGTAGTTGGGATTGTCGGTCTTGCCGACTTCCTCCGGGCGTCTAATTTCAGGGAGCTTCAGTCGATTGCTCTTGTTGAGTAGCTTGAAGAGCGAATCGACGTGTTCCTCCTTGAAGGAATATTGCTTGTTGGGGCGTGGCTGGCTTGAAGAGCCACTTGCCCTGCCTGTTTGAGGTTTGGTGGGAGATTTGGTCTCCGTCGCCAAATTATCCTTCCGCTTCGTCTGGAGGGAGGTGTCTGGTGCCGGTGCACGCCTTGTCGACCTTTCCGGCCGCAGCTTGCCTTCCTCTGCCTTAACACGGGCAACAATCTCCTCAGCTTGTTCACCTGTTGGACTAACTGCTTCCAGGTGCGGCTTTCAGCAACTCCTATTTGAGCAAGGAGTGAGGTTTGGAGATTGTGGTGGCATGTTTCCACCAGGGTGGCCTGGGTCATACCGCTTGGGCATCGGAGTGCCGTGTTCCGAAATCTTTCCACGAAAGATTTGACGGACTCCCCTCTCCGCTGTTTGGTAGCTAAAAGGGTGGGCATTGTGACTTCGGAGTCGTCTTCGAAGAAGCGTGTCAAGAACAGCTTCTCTAGATCCCCCCAGTTCTTGATAGAACCCTCCGGGAGCTTCATAAACCACTCAAAAGCCAACCCTTTCAGGGTGCCGATGAACAGTCGCGCCAGGATGGCGTCATTATCTACCACATTCCCGGTCTGGGATTTGAAGTAGTAGATGTGCTGGTTGGGTGACCCCTTCCCGTCGAATGCTTGGAGGGTTGGAGCCTTGAACTTAGGAGGGTATGGAACTAAGTCCCACTCAGCCGGATAGGGCCGGACCACTCCAGCTTCTTGGAGGTCCTTGCGATTGGCAAGGGCCTCGAGGCGTCGTTCCAATTGACTCATCCTCTTAGCATGAGTCTTCTCCTGGTCTTGGTCGCTTCTTGCCTGCGACGAGGGCTTGGACACATCCGAGGTAGATCGTCGTGTCTCGTCAGAAGATTCGGAGGGTGGGCTTCCTCCCTTTCTCCCTTTCCCCTTCGGTCGTCTAGGAGGAGATCTCGCTCTTTCTTCAAGCAATTTCTCAAGCATATGCTTAAGGGAGTCAATGGATCTCTGTTGAGAGGCGATTATATCCATCTGGTGCTTCTGCGTCTGTTCTAAACGCCTGGCCGTCTCCTCAGGAGTGTCTGCCATGTAGGCGGAGGCCTCCTTCTCGACGGAAGAGTTGAAGCTTGCGACTCCACTATAGCGGAGTGAGAACCACCCATTCTAATGCCGCGGGCTAAGGCATTATAGTCAATTGGGGGAATGGCCCCTGTCCGGGTGCGAGTGTGTTGATACACCCCCTCCGGCTCAGAGTCAGATTCCTCTGAGTTGACCATTAGTTGTTTTCCCTTGCTTCTGCTAGTCATGTTTGCAGTAAGCTCCGGGTATTCAACATCTGAGAAGGTTCTCCTCCTGTGGGAGCGTCTTCTTTTGGCTGACGGGGGAATCAGGGTCAGCTGTCTGATTAAGGACTGCTGGTGCACGCCTGATCCATAATGGCATCCAGAGAGCATATGGATGAGTGCTGACAGCAGCATGACGAAGTGGCTTGATTGGCATTTCTTTTCCTTGTCAAATAATCCCTCAAATCCGTGGGAGGGGGATTAAAGAGACTGGTCTCGCGACGTCGAAGACGGGAGACGGTCATGTGCTGTTCAGCCTGGACGCAGACTTCAGGGACGCGGCTCTCATGACGCGGCTGTATGACGCGCGCGCGAGTCTCGCGTTGCTGCCTGGTGCGTTTAGGCAGAGTTGCTTGAGAGAGAGTGGGCTGCTGGGCCCCACGCCTATGAGTGCGTACTTCCTGCGTTTGAAAAGACGCGGAGGTTTCACCCTGGCGTTTGATGAGTTGGTCCTCAGAGGACTCAACTTGAGGGGTCTCGCGTTTGGGTCTCCAAACACGGATCTCACGTACTGGACGAGGTGCGGGCAAGGCATCAGATTGTACGCCGCGTCTACCCCCAGTCAGACAACCAACGGTTCCGACTTGGAGTTGACGCGCGCGTCTCCTTTGTCGACGCTCAGCATTCCGATTGCGTCGAGGAGGTGGAGAGAAACCAACAACATCCTGGTTTGTAGAACCAAGAGTGTTCACCAGCGGGTCTCCTGAGAGACGTTGACGCGGGTATTCTGCGCGACGCAGTTGATCGCAGCAGCAGTGGTGCCTGGGACCACGCGGGCCTTCTGGGAGGCGTTGGCGCGTGTGTTCTGTGCGACGCGGTTGATCGCAACAGCAGTGCCTGAGGTCACGCGGGCCTTCTGGGAGGCATTGGCGCGCGAACTTGTCTCGGCACAGTGGGCATCGGCACCCGGCAGAGCCTCAGATTGGGCTTCGGGTAGCTTCTCAGTTGAGACCCTGCGGCAGACGCGGGTCTTTGGGCTCTTGGAGCCAGAAGAGAGGAACTCTTCATACTTCGCCTGGTCGAACTCGACAACGAGTGTTTCGACCATCTTCCCCTTACGGAGAACATCATCCTGCGCCACGATCTGTTCGTCAGTGACGAAAGTAGTCCCCAGCGGAGTCGCCATCTCTTGTTTGATACGGAGAGGGGTTTGGCTGGCGTAACGCTTCCTGGAATCAGATGGAAAAGATTACAGCCGGCTTAATCTTCGGTTACAAGGGAGGGGGAATATTGAATCTTGAATTCCCCCTTTGTTTAGTGCTGGGTTCTTCGTGTGGCGGTGGAGAGTGAATCTTGTTCTCCGTTGACCGAATGACTGTTCGGACCGTCGGGGATCTTCTCTTCGGTCGGTAGAGGGAGTAACTCAGCTCCGTCTACCAAAACTCTAGAAGAGGAGGTAGGCGAAGAGCGGCTAGTACTCAGTAAGCTCGCTGAAGGGTTTTCTCTCTCTCTGTCGTTGATCTCTCCTTTGATTGTCGTCTTTTTTCTTCTCGTCGTCAATTGTCCTCTTCCTTTTCCCCTTCAATAGTGACGGGACTATTTATAGGGTTTTTAGGGGGTGATCGTGCCCCCTAAAAGTGCTCCACGATGAGGGCCAACTTCCCCGCTACATGGCGGTGGATGGCGCCATAATCGGGGTGGTTGCAACCGAGACGTGGGTGTCGAGCCAACGCGTCTTGATGCTGAGACGCGGGCTTCGGCTGACGCGCCTTGATGCTGAGACGCGGGCTTCGGGCCGACGCGCCTTGATGCTGAGACGCGGGCTTCGGGCTGACGCGCCTTGATGCTGAGACGCGGGCTTCGGGCTGACGCGCCTTAATGCTGAGACGCGGGCTTCGGGCTGACGCGCCTTGATGCTGAGACGCGGGCTATCTCTCGCGTCTTGATTGTCGCATTTAGCCTTGCGCCTGGATCTTGGATCTCTGTGTTTTGGTGGCTTGTCTTGTGATTTTTAGACAGCCTACAA